>VDFB02156155.1:0-16396 GCA_007258455.2 Sequoia sempervirens | reverse complement strand
AAAGTATCAAAATGATACAAAAATGCAGTTCTAACCTTACCATAGTGTCCTTGAAGTCATAAGACGATAAACTGAAGAAATTGGGTAACTTTCTAAAAATAGCAAACTTCTCTAAGAATTTTCGAGAGCTCCCAAAAGGTCGAAAATCAATTCTGAAAGCACCATAAGGCTCACCAAGATCAAATGAACACATTGCCAAGAACAACTCTTCCACTAGACTAACCATGTGTTCTCCAAGAACTATGGGGTTCTCCCTTACTCAATTAGCCTATGGGAAAACTTGGAAAATAGGCTAATTGTCCATAAGTTGATTATGCTCGAGAAGGAGACATTACACACATCTAGAACCATAACTAATACTTTTTGGAATTTTGCTACATAATCATCCACTATGCCATGTTGTCTCAACTAGGCCAATTCCCTAAAATGTATCTTGGGGTCCTTCCTATGAAATCTATCCATAAGCCTCTATGTAAAACCAGCATAGTTGACAACATGACTATGTCCTTAGGTGATCATCCTATGATGCCACCACTCATGGGCTATACCCTTCAAACGAAGATTGCAAATTTGATGGCTTCCTCTTCCAACATAGGGTTGAGTGAAAGATAGGTATCCAATTTTTGGACCCAAGCTCATGCCATACTTATCCTTGATCCATCAAAAGGATGAAGGGTCAACCTACTCAACTTCTGTTGTAAATCTCTATGGGGTTGTTGTATAGATCTTCTATCCACTCTTGGTCCACTCCTAGATCTAAAATTGCAATAATTTGCAAATGTAGTTTGATTTCTAATGCTGGATGAAGACCCATGTACTCATCCATGCAAGATTGGTGTTATATATTGCTAGATTCCCCTCTTCTACTTATGGTGGAGCCTCTTCTTTGGGTAAAAAGATGGGTTTGAAAGGTCTAGCTGCTGACTCAGCTGAAGCCCTGTTGTGATTGGTTGGGCCATTTGAATTACTCTCTTCACCTATGAGAATCTGTGTGGATCTAGAGGTATTTAGAGTGGCATTCATTTTTTGTATAATCTAGACAAATAGCTGGTTCGTTTTCTCCTATTTCTAGATGAAAGTATCAAGTTTGTCCCCCTAATCTGCCTTTTTTTCCTTACCTCTGCCCCTTATTCTAAAGCTGATCTTTGTTTGTGCCGCCTCCACTCTCATTTTTTCCCTTTCTAGAGCCCTCAGATCCCTCTAACTCAACTACATGCATATAAAATTTTCATCAGCAGGCTGGCAGGACTGATGCTCTGATACCAATGTAGTGTCCTTGGTCTGACTTTCTTTCAATTTGTTTTTGTTCTCTCTTTTTTTTATTATAATAATTCCACCTATAGGTTGTTAACAATTTCAATTGAAATAAAGGGACATACACATGCTGTTGACTTGTATCAATCAATTCAAAAATTAAAAAATTAATTTGCTACTGACATCATATCCTCATTCCATACCAAAAGAAAACCCTCATGATTACATTATTGTCATTCATTCCCCACACAAGGTATGGCAAAGGGAAAATATAATTATCTCTAATTTGACTTACAATTCACGATATTGTAGCTGATGATAGGTACAGAAGAGGCTTGTCAATCATAACAACTTGATAAACTCCCTTTGGGATCAGATCTAGGCATGATTAACTATGAATGGTGCAGATAGGTGACTACAACATATGGCATTCAAACCCTGATCTTAACATATGGTGGATTGTCCTCTTCGATGCCCTTTTTCTAACCTAGAAGTGTGCAGCAACCTTTGTTGTAGATGTTGACGCTCCTTCTTGTCCTAGTTGTCACTCCCAGAATAGCCTCCAGCTCATCACAATTCATATCAGATGTGTGCAATCCCGGTTTCTCCTATTTCACCCAGATCAGTCCAAAACCAGCCACAAATAATGCTCAGGAGGCAGTTGCTAATGTCAACAAGGAAATGCACCAAAGATCTTTGCCTAACTCGCCTTAGACCACTCAGAAAATTGAGTTGCACCCTGCCACGTTTGCCCCACAGCTAATTGTAATGGCACTGGAATCTCCCTTGCATGATATGTAAGGATGACAACTTCCCAATTTAGTTCCCATGCAATCCTGATATGAGACTACCAAAGCAAGAGGAAGGGTTTTCATCCTCACCTCTCATGTGCCTTCAAGGATTTTCATCCTTGCTGGCTTGAAATCTTAAAACTCAAAATATCAACTAAAAGAGAGGAAATCAGACACCCATAAGAATTTACAAAACTGCATTTAAACCCTCCCAGTATAGGTCACATGGACCCTACCCCTAGGCACCAAAATCTAAAATGTTTTATTAATTATTAGATGTACTTTATTTATTTATTTTACTATTTTATTTTTTAATAGATATATTTTAATTTTTTATTTTATTTATATAGTGTTAGAAAACACTTTTTGATGAACAATAAGAACATCGAGGTCGGCCAAGAGGAGGGGACATGACATCCATTTGTTATTGTTATCAAACCCTATTTTAGAGCTTGAGCATTTTGTTCATCCCAACACCTAAGGACAAAAACCCTTTGGTGCAGAAATATGGAGAACAAAAACCCTCTCAATTTCTAGTTGAGGTGGTTCCATTCAAGAGTTGCATTTGTGCTTAAAGATTGCAGTATTCTAGTTTCAGTTTGGGGAAGAGATTTACAGAGGGTTTAAAGATTTAATACTTAACAGCTCAGAGTGATTTTCAAATTATTATATTTTCATTGTGGCAAATCTTTATATTATTTTGGCCACACCTTGAGTAGCCATACCATTCCTATTTCTAGCCATACAAGATTTCCTTGCTACAACCATACTTCTCCATCTCCATCGCACAAGTAGTTATTGGAATATTTTGATGTTATAAAGTTGTATCTTGGCGTCATATAGTCAAAGATAGGAAGGATATTGAATAGTGTTAAGTGACTATCTACTTGCTATCATATGTTCTAAGCTAGCCAACTACTTTGAAGCTATTGAGTGGATTATTATATGTTATTTGGCAACTGTATTTCCTTAAGTGGGGTTGCAATTTCTTAAAGGCTTAAGAGTTGGTGAAGTTGTCGTATGACTACTTCTTGTTGCCATGCCAATAAAAGAAGGGTCCGCATCATATAAAGTATACATTATTTTGTTGTTACTTCATTCTCTTGAGTAGCCATACAACCAAACTCAAGCTAGGGCGTTCCTCATTAATTTTGTAAGTGGTCTTTTCATATCTGGCTTTAATATTAATTAAACATTCAAGGACATCTTCTGCAAGCTGTCGTAAATAAAGAAAGTATATTTTGATATTAGAATTTGTGGGTTTCAATCTCTCTTTCAGTTTAGTTATCAGATTTATTTACTGTTATTTGGTGTTTTATTGTTATTTTAATATTTACAAAAATCACAAAAACTGCAAGTTGGGTGGGGCCAATACCGTGAAGGGTTATTACTCCAGGAAGCACCGGATTCAGACTCATTGTGCCCTAACCCGTTCGCATCAACTCAGCCTGGGTACTTAACCCTAAGACGGTTCGCCAGAGGCTGGTTGGTATCAAGATAGTGCGTTCAGCTCAGAAACGCCCGGTATGCGTAAGCACTGGCGACCTTATTGTATCGGGCATCGCGACTCGTATGTACCTGGCCGTACCAAAGTCTGTGGTATCAAGGGATCCGGGGTACCAAACACTAATCTCGCTTAACCCTCATGAACCCACGGCCCAGCACTTCAAAAGTGGGCCCAAAAGTGAATAAAAAGCAATTTTTTATTTTCTATTTTGCTACAAAACCCTAAAACGACCCAATATGAGGCATTTTAACACTAAAGCATTTCATTTTTACTTCTCATTTTGCTCTCTCCATAATTTGTGTCCATCTTAGCATTTTGAAGGGAGGTGATTGCAGTTGAAGGAGATCGATTGTGGAGTGGCAAATAGCTTCTACAAAGGAGATTTAAGTGTTCAAGGTATGCATTTAAACCCTATTCTTCAATCTTTTGATGATTTTTTTTTAGTTTCTTAGTTTTTGATGAATTTTTTCAAGTTTGTGAAGAAGTTTTTCAAATATATATATATATATTTTTTTCATTTTTTTTATAGATTGCAACAATGGCAAGTAGTCAAAGTTCAGTGGGTGGGGATGGAAGCCAAAAGTTTAAAATTGATAAAGGATCTCCTTTATGGAGACATACCACACGAATTTCACAAATTCCTGGAGGTGGGGGTTTGTTTGGAAGTGTAATTTTTGCAATGTACAATATAATAGCTCCTACTACCGAGTGAAACTTCATTTTATGGGCCCTGGTGGTAAAGGGATTAATATGTGTGTGGGCCCAGATAAGAAGGGGCTTTCTGCTGTACAAATAGCAGCATTTATAAAAGAACAAGAAGATGCTGACAATTCAATTGCAAGAGGAAAACAAACTAGTTATAGTTCCGGAAAGAAAAAACAAACATTACCCACTCATCAGATAGTTAGGCCCTCTAGACATCCCTTCTTGTCTATACCCTCTACGGAAGAAGAAGATGAAGAACAAGAAACCACCACCCGCAAGAGAGGTCCATTAGAGAAAGCATTTAAAATGGAGGCAAGAGATATTGCTGAAAAAAAAATTGCACGTTGCCTCTATGCCAATGGTCTTCCATTCAACTTGGTGAGATCACCATATTGGAAGGACATGGTGTCAGCAATAAATAGTGCACCTCCTGATTTCACAAGTTCTGGGTATGAAAAGGTACGTACCACCTTATTGCAAAAAGAGAGGAAATATGTAGAGGCCCAACTGAAACCAATTAGAGATTCTTGGGTTGAAACAGGTGTATCTATTGTTTTCGATGGATGGAAAGATTGCAAAAACCGTCCATTGATTAATGTTATTGCAGTGTCCCCCAAGGGGGCAATGTTTTTGAGGGCGGTTGACTGTGAAGGGGCAGTGAAAGATGCAGTGTTCATTTCCAAGATTCTCATTGACTCCATAGAGATGGTGGGTAGTGAAAATGTTGTCCAAGTAATTACGGACAATGCAAAAGTTTGCAGGGCTGCAGGTGCTTTGGTAGAGGCCAGATATGAGCACATCTTTTGGACACCGTGCACTGTACACTCCCTCAATTTGGTGATGCAAGCAATTGGCACCCAAATAGAGTGGGTGAAAGAAATATACCAGGAGCCTGAGGAGATCCAGATGTTTGTGACAAACCACCATATGTCACAAGCAATTTTCAGAACTTTTCAACATTGGAATTGTTGAAGGTAAATTTTAAAATTTAATATATTTAGTTTCATTTATCATTTATGTCATGTTTTACATAATTGAATAAAATAATTTTTTGCATTATTTACATATTTTAAATGTGTTATTAACTTACTATTAACATGTTCTTAGGTTGCCGAGACCCGGTTTGCATCTCACACATTGTTCTGAGACGACTTGTGAAGGTGAAAGATGCATTGAGTCAAATGGTTATTAGCAACCAATGGAGTATATGGAAGCAATCAAATTCAGAGAGGGCCCAAAAAGTCAAGGCATTGATCTTGAATGACGATTGGTGGGATCGTGTGAATTATGTATTGGAATTCACCGAACCTATCATGTCTATGCTTCGGTTTGCTGATACAGATGAACCATGCTTGGGGATGTCTATGATAGCATGGACACAATGTTGGAAAAAATAAAAATAGAAATACAAAAAAAAGAGAATGATCCTGAAGACACCTTGTACAAAAGGGTGGAAGCAATTGTTCTTCATCGTTGGAACAAGATGACAACTCCATTGCACCTCCTTGCATATGCCCTATCTCCGAGGTACTATACCACTGAAGTGCTTTCTATCCCAGGGAGAATACCGCCATATAGAGATGCTGAAGTTGCTAATGGGTATAAGACGGCATTTAGTAGAATGTTCAGTGATCCAGAAGTGCATGCAAGTGTCATGAGAGAATTTGGAATGTTTGTCACAGGAAAATCAAAAAATCATACCGCTTCTGTTGCTAGAGACCAATACAAAATGGATGGTCTTACATGGTGGTACCTCCATGGTCAAGATTATATGTACTCCAACCTCTTGCAATCAAGATCCTCTCACAAGTAAGTTTTTTTGTTTTGCCACTTGTATTGTAAAATTTAACACTTAACATTCTTGAATTTATCTTGCATTTTTTATTTTATTTTTAATTTTGTTGGTTTTCTCTCCAGGTTGCAAGCTCTTCTGCCGCTGAACGGAATTGGAGTACATACTCCTTTATCCACTCAGTGAAGCGTAACCGGTTGGCTGCAAAAAGAGCTGAAGACTTAGTGTATATTCATTCCAATTTGCGTCTTCTGTCACGTAGGGATCCTCAATACAGGCAGGGGGCAGCGAGGCTTTGGGATGTAGCACCCGAGTCTACTGACTTGGATGCAACCATTCAGGATCTTGTTAGAGCCACTATGGATGATGTGGGTGATATTGATGACATATCACATGGTGTTGGATCCGCTTTGGGTTCAAATGATGATGATTTTGAAGTTGAAACCACTCAAAATCCAAGTCATGATGATTCTGACAATCCTTTTGATGATTGATGAGCATATGAACAATGAACATTGAATCATGTTTCAAATTTTCAATGTTTCATGAACTACATTTTGTAATTCAGTAATTTTATTTGAATATTTTTCAACTATCAATTGGCATTTAATATTTATCTTTGGCATTTGGCATTGGTCAATGATCAAGTATCATACTATGAAATGATTTAGTTTTACAATTCTCTATGTTTCTCTTATTTTTTTGTATATATAATACATATATATATATTTATAATATATTAAATTATTAATATATATATATATATACACACTACCCATACTGCCAAACCCTAAAAAATTTTGCGGTACCCGCATGGGTTGGCAACCAACCGTCCCAGACCCAACCGTTGGCAGGTCATTACAATAAACATGGATGAATTGGTGAATCTTGCCATAAACATTTCAACATAAGAAAGGGGAAATACTAATCACTTGAGATATAATTGAAGACTGAAAAGCTTGTGTACATGATCAACTCACTTGAGAAATAGGGAATTCAAGGCCTATCGACAAAAGTAAAAGGTTTCATTAATAGAGTTCAACATACTCGAGGGAAGGACAAAACAAGAAGCCCAAATTCACCAAACCAAAGAAGCTTTCAGATTAGCTATTTTCAGCTAATTCTATGTTTAGAGCAAGGGATCTATTTTTAGGGCATATTTTAGAGATTTTATTTTTAGTGGGCTTTATCCAGAACTTGTTTATATTAATTTTTTTCTTTTAAGTAATTTATTTTCAGCTTTATCAGTTATTTTAAGCAAGCTTTATTCTAAAGTCCTGAATATTGAGAGGATTTCATGTTTATCCTAAATCCCAAAATACCATTTTGTAGACTTGTAAGTTTTTATGTACAGAATTTCTTAATGATAGTTGATGTTGTGCCAATGCTGCAACAATTATTGTTCATGTTCATTGTATATAGATTTTGTTGATTAAATTGAAAGTGACAAACAGTGTTAGGTTTTGTACTGGCACTATTGTTCATCTAAGTTGTGGCTTTGTATGCAGCTTTAGTTATTCAATTTGTGAAATCTAGTGTTATCTGCGTGTTAAAGTAATTTATTCCTTAAACTTTGTATATACTGACTTATTGGTTTCTTCTTTACCCAATAGGAAAAGTGATTGATGTGCTTAGATTTGTTGTTGATTCATTCAATTTAGAGTCAAAAAATATAAAATCCCGTACATGAGAGGAGCTGATTTCAATTGTGCTCATACTTAAGGTCAAAAAGATAGGGTGGATTTAGTTTAGTTTCTTTCACTTTGTATCAGAAAGCCACAAAAGAATTTTTGTATGTAGTGTGATTACTTGTAGATTTTGTTTATAGTTTAGCATCTAGGGTTAGTTTTATGTGAAAATTTCATGGACCAGCTTGGACTCGAACCTAAGACTTCCCATTTATTGGTGAGGTGCTCTACCACTAAGCTACAAGCCCACTTGGTGACCAGACCATCTATGCTTCAAGTTTGGATCATTTTCCAACAACCCCCTTGAGTCATACTATAGGTGTTCAGGGCTCCTAGCTTGGCCCTTGCTTGGTTGTCCTAGCTCTAATAACATGATAAAAAATTCACAGACCAGCCAAAAGTTAAAAGTAGAACCACCCATTTGCTACTCAAGTGCTCTACCATTGAGCTACCGGTCTACTTGGTGACCGGTCCATCTATGGTTCGAGTGCAACTCTTTTTCCAAAAACCCCTTAAGCCACACTGTAGGTGCTTGAGACTCAAGGCTCTAGGCTCCCAATTTGGCCTGACTTTGCTGACCTGGCATCAAATTGTTTGGCAATGTGTACCCCCAAAATGCAGAAGAGAGAGCTGAAATGGAAGTCACTCCATATCAGAATGCTATTAGCATCCTGATGTTATCAACAGTATCAACAAGATTAGATATTGCTTATACTGTGGGAATGGTAACCCAGAACCTACCAAACCCTAAAGCACATCATTAGAATTTAGAATACTATGAAATGGAATTTCCGAAATCTAAAGGTTACAACAAGTCATCAAATTCAATTCAAATGAAGCAAGGCAGAAAAAACTATCTTACAAACAGTTGTATATTGTTCCTCTGAATTGGCAGAGGATAGTGATATCAGGAACTTACTATAAGATGAAACCTCAAACTTTACAATGTTTGCGTTAGTTGCAGAGAAAGATAGAGCAAATAGTTGCAGTGGCTAGCATTAAAAAACATATAATAAATTTGCAAAGTAGACATTGTAAATGGTAATGAGGTTATGAAGATTGTTTGCAGATATAGGATATATAGAGGAGATTAACAGAAACCGGCCAGGAAGGTCATGTGAAAACCAACATACAGAATTATGTCATCTTTCTGTTAGATAGAAGTTCATAGGTGGCAAAGTAGTGCTGGACCTTTAAAATGCAGAAAAAATATAGGTTGACAGCAGGCTCAAAAAAGGCCATTCTAGTCTAAAACAGAGTCAATACAAGGAAAAGACTTATGTAGTGAAGAATCAACTAAGGGACATAATTTTTTTGTTGATAAATGCTCTTTGCCAGTGAGCTTTGTCTTAGATGTCACAACCAAGGTGTATCTCTTTGGTGAAATGCAACCCAGAATTGCATCCAACCTCATCTGTTGGGATATGCAACACCATAGTTGAACTCAATAGTTTACCAAATTTCCATACTTGTCCATTGGGATGTGCCATATCAAACGAGTTGAATGTGGTAATTAACCCAATTTTGACGAGTGGTCGTTTGGATATGCCCCACCCAATGCATTGGACATAGTATTTTACCCAATTCCAACACTTAATTATATCTCTTGGGGTTTGAACCTGGAGTTTTTCTTTGGAAGGCTAATGCTTTTAATTTTTACCATTGAGTGTTTAATGGGCATTTCTTAAGTAGGATATTAGAATAAAAGAGCAACCTATATACAAATAAGCAGTATCTGCATATCCATATCTGGCCACATTGTCATAATAACTTTCAAGATGCGTTTATCTAATTTTAGCGATGTTCATTCTCATAACATGTGAAAAACATATGTCTAGTGGTCCATAGTCTAGTGGTAATGCACCACAATTACCATGATGATAATCCAAGTTGCTGATCATGCCCCCATAATTGAACAAAGCTAGGTTCCCTACATTGAAAGATAGAACCACAGGTATTTCTTAAAATCCTTCATTCCAAATTTCCAAGTCTCCTATGTTATGCAAGTGACTTTTCTCATACATGTTACACAATTCAGTTACATCCATTTTATGACATCCAGAATTAAGTTAACCGAACCTTCAACTTTGCCGGCCTAAAGCTGGACTTGCTAAATTGATAAGTAGAAACGCAGGTGCTTTTTAACGTGTTCTATTCTGTGTCTCCTATGTTATGTAGGCGCCTTTTGTCATACTCTTTTCATGGGCAATTTCGTTTGCTCTATTTTAGTATTTTACAGCAACTTGAATTGGGTTAACCAGACCTTCAACTTTGGCACCCTCAAAAGGCTCCCTAGGTTGATAAAAAGAAATGAAGGTATTCTTTTAACATATTTCCTATGTTATGCAGGTGAGAAATGAAGGTATTCTTTTAACATATTTCCTATGTTATGCAGGTGACCTTTTTCATATGCAATTTAGCTTACTCAATTTGATAACACGCAGAATTAAGCTTGAACTTGGGCACCCTAATTCATGTGTGGTAACCTAAGAACCTGAGCCTCGCCACTTCAAAATCAAAACCTAACTAGCTAATTTTTATATGTTAAAAGAATTAAAAATCAATTCAATTTGTAAATGTACCATGACAATTATTTCGCCAAAAAGGGGGAAAAGTACCTTATATGAAGAAATACTGGCTGGCAGGGGACTGCGTGATTTGTCGGACCAAAATAAAACCAGAAACCATAAAACATCGTTGAAAAAGATCAGGATACAGAGTATAGCATAGATAAATTAAGACAGAAATGAATAAACAAATGCAATGCATACGGGAATTCTATTTCAAGGCGTGTTTTGCCATCGTCGAGAGCATGAAGGAGAGTTTTGGCAGCATCAGAAATTAGTTCTTCATAAGATTTGGGATTGTATAAAGGGATTCCGGCTTTAGGGTTTTTCTCTGACGCTTCCTGTATACTGCTCCTAATCCTGGTTGTTGATGATGATGATGATTGTTGCATTATTCCCCACCACCTATTTGATTTGATCCCTTGGAAAGACCTTTTGGCAGGAGATAATAGACAGGAATGCTGCGCGGTGGGTGCGTATGCATATGCATTTGGCCTTGTTATGTTTGGTGAAGCAAATGCAAGGGCGGATAAGAGAGACATTCCTGCTGCTGCTCACACCATACAGAGCTCTGAAGGCCTGCGCTAACTTTGAAACGTCGTTGCTTCCACACGGATAATGTATATTAACTTTTGTGCTTTTTTATTTTAATTTTTAACTTCTTGATTTTTATTAGCCGTTTGATTATATTTTATTAAGCTACATAAATAAATATAAAACATTGATTATTTGCCAACTCCAGAGCAATTTGAAAAAAAAAACAGAATAGTGAAGATAACACAGAGCACATTTTCCTTAAATTATAAAACTTAAACAGAGCGTCGGTTTTCAGGTAACCACTGAAGTTAGATATCTCATTACCAATTTAAAGTCTCATTAGAGGAGAGGAGCCGATACGTACGCATCCAAAAGGCCACGTGGATCAATAACTTTTTTTGCCTTATACCCATTATGAAAAAATAATATATAAACAATATAAAATTATGTTTTAAATTTTTTGAATTATTTTGCCACGTGGGAGGACAATATTTGTCCATGTGTTTTAAAAATCGAAAAAAAGATTCGTCGATCGATACGTAGGCACCTCGGGTGCCACTTCCTGCGTGGCACGACATCCGAAGTTGACAGTCTTGCCACGTCAACTTCTCTTAGTCCACCACCCTAAGAATCCACTGCATCGCATTTATCACTCGCCACCCCTTCCTATACTTCTCGATTATCGTGTTTAGTGCACATCTCTTCTCCTTAGCTCCACGCCACCCCACGTCCCACCCCAAAGGCTCCCCACTCCGCCCCAGCTTTACAGCCTTCATCTTTCTAGTGCTCCTCGTTTTTCAATTTTGCATGCTACCACGTTGCTCTGCTCACATCCCAACTTTCAAACATTTACCACAACTTGAGATGCTCAACCCTTGTTTGTATATGGGTAGAAACCGCTAGGGATATGTGGGGTACACGCGAAGTTACTCAATATTACTAACGGCCCACTTCCACTATGCAAACAACGAACGCGGCTCCCCGCCACACTATGAACGTTCCTCGCCGCCGCTGAAGGAACGATGACATAACACTATCAACATTTTTAACTTCAAACCAGTTGTTTAGCTCATGGATTTTTCCAGGTGAAGCCGTGTGAATGGTGTTGCGTGCTCGGGATTCCGCTTGCTTGGTCCGTTCCCGCGACCGGTGTCGCTCGGTTCCGCCGAGTTCGCCGCTCAAGGCTCGCCATTATTCGGTTTTTTGAGTTTTCTTTGCATTTTGTGTTTGTTTTATTGGACTTTTGGTGTTGCAGAAATCATTTTTTTGGTTGAAGTTTAGTGTTTATGAACACTGTCCTATTTGTGTTCATAAACACACTAAATCTTTGGAAATTAATCTTTTGTTCAAGCATCGCTCTCTTACATGGGGTAGATACTAATATTGTTGGTTATTTCCCCGCCATTGAAAATTCTGGGGTTGTTTTCTTCTTTCATTAATAATATTGTTCATTGTTTTGTTGCCATAGATGAAGTTGTATTTTTGTTTATTCCTTTATGTGTCCATAAGGTTTATATTGCAAATATTACAGTCATATTTTGGCATTTCTCTTTCATTGGGGTTTATTTTGCAAATATAACACTCATAGTTTAGCATTTATGTTTTCCTAGGGTTTATTTTGCAAATATTACAGTCATAGTTTACCATTTATGTTTCATAGGTTCTGCATTATCATATACTCTAGTTATTGTATTCTTTCTCATAGGTTATGCATTATCATTGACTTTGGTTATCCTATTCTCATAGGTTTTGCATTGTCATTGACTTTGTTTATCGTATTCTCATAGGTTTTGCATTATCATTGACTATGTTTATCATATTCTCACAAGTTTTGCATTATCATTGACTTTGTTTATCATTTTCTCATAGGTTTTGCATTATCATTGACTCTGCTTATTGTATTCTCATAGGTTCTGCATTATCATTGACTCTACTTATCATATAATCATAGGTTCTACATTATCATTGACTTAGGTTGTGTTCTTTGTTTCATAAACCAAAAAAAATAATGTGGGTTAATCTTTTTTTAGGTTTTGCTTCATCTATTCAGTGACTTAAAAAATTTATGTTGTTTTTGTGCCATAGATAAATATGTGGGTGTTATTTTTTTATAGGTTCTGCTCCATCAAATCAGTCATATACATTTGTGATAATTGTTAAACTCTTACTATTTTCCAATCCTAAGCTTCGAAAATAATTGGCTACATTATTAACTATTTTATAGTCAAAATAAATAGATTTAAAAAGATTCCATCAATTATACAATTAATTATGAATCCAATAGCTTGTATCATGCTAATACGACCATTGCCAACTATTATCCAATAGAATAATTCATAAAGTAATTTGGATCTTTTGAAACAATTTTGAGAAAAAATATATATTATTAACATCTAATTACATGTTATTTTCATTATGTTCTTTCATGGATTTATATTTTATCAAATTATAAAACCTAATAACAGTATTAGTATTCCTACCTCTCATAGAAAGATTAAAAAGAATATAAGTACTTAAGTGTGAGATTTTTAAATTTTAGAACCAGAGATTGATATTTGAGCAAATTAATATGGACTTTTCCTTTAGACTACAATGGTTAGGCTATTAATGTCTCACTTCTCATATAAATTATTTTAATTTAAAAGAGCCTAATTTTTTAATGTAAAGTTTTTTAGTTCCTATATCTTTGACACACAAACAAGAGCCCAACCCCTAGGTGGACAATCTTGATCATTTAACAATCTCCTAAAATTTGTGTTCTACCATTCACCTATACCGAATATACTGCGCTCGATATTTGTTCGATTAATGTTATTGAGTACTATTTGTAGGTGCCATTGATATTACCATATATTACCATAAGCGTAGTTAATAAATGCCTCCAATGGATATCGTATTCTTTCTCATAGGTTCTACATTATCATTGACTATGGTTATCCTATTCTCGTAGCTTTTGCATTATCATTGACTCTTCTTATCCTATTCTCATAGGTTTTGCATTATCATTGACTCTGCTTATCGTATTCTCACAGGTTTTGCATTATCATTGACTTTGTTTATCGTTTTCTCATAGGTTTTGCATTATCATTTACTCTACTTATCGTATTCTCATAGGTTTTGCATTATCATTGACTTTGCTTATCCTATTCTCATAGGTTCTGCATTATCATTCACTTAGGTTGTGTTCTCTATTTCATAAACCAAAAATAATAATTTGGGTTAATTTTTTTTTAGGTTTTGCTTCATCTATTCAGTGACTTTAAAAATGTATGTTGTTTACGTGCCATAGATAAATATGTTGGTGTTATTTTTTTATGGGTTATGCTACATCAATTCAGTCATATACATATGTGATAATTGTTATACTCTTATTGTTTTCCATTCCTAAGCTTTATATTATTCTTCATTATAGCCATTACAGTCATGGGTTAATGTTAACATTTCGATTAATTTTATTCAGTACCATTTCTAGGTGCCATTGATAAAATTGGTGGTTTAGGTTTTTTATAGGTGTTGCTTCATTCATTCATTAATGATATTTTCTTTAGGTTCCATTCATTAATTTGGGGGTGTTATGTTTCACAATGGTTAGGATTCTTCAATTCAGACATGCAATTATTGGAGCTTTTTTTATTTGCATTACAATTTCGAGGTCTTCTTTTTTTCACAGGTTTTGCTTGATTAGGTACCGTAGATATTTTTGGGGGTGTTACCTTGTTGGTAAGTTCAACTTCATCATGGTTAGTCATCATCTATTCTACCAGTTTCAGGTGCCATTTGGAATTTGTTGGGTGTTATGTTTTTCATAGATTATGTTTCATCAGTTCATTCGCCAACTATGTAGCCTTTTTTTGGTGTCATTGATAAATATAGGGGTGTTAGGCTTATCATATGTGCTACTTCATTAAATTTGTAATGCAAATTTTTGTATCTTTTTTTAGGAGTCATTGATTATTTTGGGGGTGTTATCTTTTGCATAGGCTATTTTTCATCAATTCGGTCATCCAATTATTGTAGCTTCTTTTCATGCCTTGGAAATATATGGGGGTGTTATATTTTTGTTAGGTTCTACTTCATCAATTCAGTCATGCATATATTGTACCTTTTTTAGGTAGCATAGATAATTTTTGGGGTCTTCTCTTGTTTGTAAGTTCCACTTCATCAATTCAATCATCTATTCTACCAATGAATAATTTCCCACAGTGGTACGCCAGTCCTCCACAAGTTAGGAAAAAACTCTTGCATAAAAGAGCACGATGATATCAAACACATATCGGATATTAAATGCATGTTTAATTGTATATATATATATATATATATATATATATATATATATATATACATAGACATATGTATATGTATATCAGATATTAAATGCACACGTAATTGTATTTATTTTGAAACAAAACAATTACACGTTGGCAGCCAAACATGATGAAGTGTATCCAACTTGTATATGCTTAAGGTCTTTGCATCTTCTTTATATATATATGCATATGTTTAGAGGTATACATATACATATACATATGTTTATGTATATGTATATGAATATGTCTATATATATATGTATATGTATATGTATATGTGTATATACATATACATGTACATATACTACTTTCACGACATCCTACGTATTTTTCAAGCCAACTTGCATTCAATGCTCCTAGTGCCTTGCACACTTTGTCAACTTTATAGCCTTTCATTATAGCAACTTCTCATTTTTTCTTCACAATGATGGCAATCTATGTATGTGTATGTGTATGTGTATGTGTATGTGTATGTGTATGTCTGTGTGTATGTATATGTATATGTAAATGTGTATGTGTATATGTAAATGTGTATAGATATGTGAAGAGTTCTTAAGTGGACTACCTTGCCACGTCTACTTCTCTCACTCAGCCACCCTAACACTCCACCATTTCGCATTCATCACTCGTTGCCCCTTGCTATACTTCTCTACATTCATGTTTAATTCACTTATGTGTATGTGTATGTGTATGTGTATGTGTATGTGTATGTGTATGTGTATGTGTATGTGTATGTGTATGTGTATGCTTCATCAATTCAGACCTGCAACAATTGTATCTTTTTTAGGTGCCATTGATTAATTTGGGGTTTCCTCTACTTTATATGATGTGCACCTAAACTCATATTGAGAGCTTGTCACACTAATGCAGGTGTCACTTTCACATTAATCACAACTACACAATGTAAACAAGGTGCCAAGTCAACACAATTCAAATCCATCTCACCCATCTTTGAGTGACTAGCGAACCCATTACAACCATGTTTCCCATCGTAGCATAACCAAACCAACAAGCAAATGCATTCGCCTGTCTCATCAATCATGAAACCTACAACACATATCAACATGAGTTTGTCCCATCTCGCCAAGTAGGGTGCGCACATAGTCGCAGTGAACTCCAAAATCCCATCTGCTTCCATTTTTACAAGTTGTAAGACACCCATTATTAAAAACAAAATTATGGAAATAATTGCAAACAATACACCAAACTAATCAACTGAATAATTAATAGCCGAAATCAATTAGATTC
>VDFB02156154.1:0-16009 GCA_007258455.2 Sequoia sempervirens | reverse complement strand
AGTTGTCTGTTTTCGCTCAAATTTTGCACGCAAGTAGCTTGATGTGCCCTGAATGCAGTGTGACTGCCGGAATCTCAGAAATGCTGACGAATTGCCTGTAGTTGCACACTTACTAAAAATAGTAAGTACCTCAGAATCAGATGAAATTTTTGTGAAAACCTGCTAGAAGCACACTGACAACAATGTTAAGCTCAATTTTCAATATATTCACCCTATTCGACCTCAGACTGACCAAGAAAGATGAAACCCTAATTTCAGACTTGGCCAAATTTCACTTGTTAGGCTCAAAGACGGGAACGTCCCGGAAAGATAGACAGAACGAGAGAGAGACAACAGCAAAAACAAACCAACACCAAACCAAAAGCAAAGCCAAAATTAGGGGGTCCCCATTTGCAATGGGGCGATGTGTGAAAAACGTCACAACAAGACCAACGGAAGTCCGCCAAGAATTTGGCATCATGAAGACAACGGCAAGCACATCGTCAAGTACATCCAACTTACGCAAGCCAAATTCAAAATTGAAGACAAATCTACCGGCGAAGTTTATTTGAGCACAAAAATGGCCAAAATCTTGAAGGTATTACAAAGTAGCCAAAATTTGGCTAAGTATGGAAATTCTCCACAGAGAAAGTGCCAATTTCCTCCATTGTGGCGAAGGCACAGGGGAGTTCCTCTCCAAATTCAAGGCACTTGAAGAAATTCCAAAGCAATCTGGAAAGAAAGACTTAATAACTTCAAGTCTAAACAGGTGCTCCAAGGCGAGGTGAGAAGAAGAAGCCAAAGTCATCCAAGATCAAAGCACAAAGGATAAAGTCATCGGCAAGGAAAATATTCTAAGGAACAAGACCAAAGTGATCAAGGAAGACATCCAGCACGTTGAGGTGGCGCCTCGTCATCTTCCAACCAATCAAATCATTCCAAATCAACATGCAACAACTTTCTATTTTATTTGTTGGTTCATATTTAGTAAAAAGGACAAGTGTCCTCGAATGTAATTTTCTCATTGGTCGAGGGGTAGCAAACCCTAATTAGGGTTTTATTTGTAATCTTGGCCGTTGATCCTAAATCAATCTTGGCCATTGAATTGTAATTGGGGAGCCTATAAATTGAGCTCACCCCCTCATTTGTAAAGCATGGGAGCATGTTGCAAAACATGTTGAGATAAGCAATTGTTGTAAGACTGCCAAAGTAATAAGTAATGCATGCATTGTTCTGATGGTGATTACTTCTCTTATTTTGGAGTTGTTATGGTTCTTATCCCTCATCATAGTTTAGATTTTATTTCATGTATGTTAGATGAATGCAAGATTTGATAAGTATTGATTTATGGTGAAACTTTTTGCTCATACTTTCTTTGAATGGATGATTTTCATTCAATGCGTAAAGTTAGCCTGAGCTTATTTTGTGGATGCTTAACTTCTGTCTGGATAATTATTGTTCAATTTGATGGTACTTATTCATGACGTGAAAATCATAAGCACATTCCCTTGAAGATTGCACCCCCTTTGTGTAGTTGTCGTTGAGCGTGGCGAAGCGAAGCGTGGTTATTGGTTCCACCAAGTCAATACTGTCTCTTGAATTCTTAGGAGTAGATTAGAACTTCTGAACCCTTATCTCCTTTTTCAGTTTGTTTGATCCATGACCCAAGCAATAGAGCTTCATTGTCTAGACCTTCATTGTGAATTGAACAAGCCTAGCATAAGTCCCCTTGTCATAACCAGCAAATCACACCAAACCACAGAGCTTATCCGCACTCATCTTAAACATTGGAATTATCGTATGATCTTACTTGCAATCTTAGCATACGAGGTAGTTTTTCAAGAGGGGATAGAGCGTCTTTGACACTTTATTCTAGAATGTTTGTTGTGTCATAAAACACGCATCAACAGACCTCCAAATGCTGCCTTGAAACTTCACAAAATCGAATTTCCTCCAAGACAAGTCGTCCCTTCACAAACTGAAAATAAATCTGCAACTTCTTCTAAAATTGATTTTCTCTTATTCTCCAAAATTTGGCTACAAGCCACAAAATTTTGCATCAATGTAGAAGACTGGATATCTCCCACCCAAAACTAGCTAGGGTTGGTGTTGCACAACCGAAACCAGCAATACAAGAGAGATTTACTTCTCCAACTATGACAAACATTCAAGCTCTCCAATATTCAGAAAATGTAATTGACTTAGGATGATCTCAAATGCCTTCCAAAAGCTCCTTATAAAGAATTCACAAGTATTTTCAAAAAGCTTCTAGAATAAATTATTATTTTATTTTTTCAAGTGACTCTTTGAGATTATTTTATTTTTAGTCACTTTAACATTAAATTAATTAAATATAAGGTTACTTTTTAATATTTATTTATTTAATAACCTTATGAATAATTAATTTAATATATTCTCCTTATTGCTCCAAATTAGGGACATGACACACTCACAGAGCCGTGAAAAGGTGAAAACGCAGGCTAAAAAACATGGCAAAAGTGCAATTTCAGCGTAATAAAAAAATGTCAGATGCATAAAAAATGCCAAATACGGAAAAAGCGAAGAAAAAAGCAAAAAAAATAGTTAAAAAATTCAAGATTTTGCCATATAAATGCATGAACGCCCCTCACACTTCCTCACACAGCAGTTGGAGATCAAATAATTTTAACACAAATGTGTCAAATACCTAATTTCTCCCTTAATTGATAAAATTGTGTGAACATGGTGTGTAGGATGAAGTTTTGTGCGGTTTCAAAGGCCTTAATTTGGGCTTGGTGGCAAGGACTCTGCCCATCGACCCCACCCTGTATCGCAATAGGGAATGTGCTTGGGGCGTTGCCCCCGGACCCCACGAGGAGCATTGCCCCCAAGCCCCCATGAGGGGCACTGCCCCTCAACCCTGTTGCCCTCAAACCCCCATGAGGGGTGTTGCTTCCAAACCCCTGCTCCCCATTGGGGGTGTTTCCCCCAAACCCCCATCAAACTCATTTGATTCATTTTGTAGCTATAGTTTGCATAAAGTTTATATTTTTTCAAAAAGTTATGTTTTTTTCAAAAATTTAAGTGTTTTTTAAGGTGTCAAGTTTTGCCAAGTACTCTCCAAGCCAATTGTTTTTGGCTTGCTGAGTAATCTCCGAGTCCGAGTTTGCAAACTATGGTTTCAACTCCAAAAAGCCCTTGCTGCAATTTGCCACCATTTTGAGCAATATTAAAATTAAAAATGCAAGGGGCAGTAAACATTGGTTGTGCCATAGTTGCAAAACAGATTTTCATGGCAACTATAGTGGGGTTGGACAACATTTATTAGGTGAGAGTGGATATAGGGTTAAAGTTTATGTGGACATATCATTGGAACAAGTTGAAATGGCAAAATTGGTTGAGAATGAGGCAAAAACTAATAGTGCACTAAGAAATGTACATCCAAAGGCTAGGATGGATAGGGCTACTATTGCACAAAAAAAAACCTTATTGGATGGTAGAAATTTCATGGAAAGGTCACACCAAAACAAAAGCACATTGCCATTTGTCCACTCACAAACTGTGTCATGTTTCCTTTTCAGAATAGTGCCACAAAGAAGACCTCCAGCCTATTTCCATTTCCCATAGGCTAAAGGGAAAAGCAAGGGAAATAAATTTTAATATTATTTTAAGTAGGGCCTAGCAATTTTTAATTTAAGGGGCAACTTAACTAATATTATTAAAATAAAAAAGTGTTTTTAACATATTAAAATAAAAAGTATTTTTAAATACTTAAAAAAATATGTAAATACTAATTGAAGGGAGATTTAATCAAGGGTCCAAATTGGAAAAGTATAAAAAGAGGGTACCTAGCGTCATTTGGTATCTAGATTTCATTTTAGGCATTTTCATTGTGATCTTTGGCATTTGAGTTTGGCATCCAAAGATGAAAACCCTTGGCTGTTTTCAGCAATCCAAGAGGACGAAACCCCTCTTGGCTCTTCATTTCCAGAGGTGAGGACAAAAACCCTCATCTTTGGCATTGGCAAACTCCACCTAGGGTTTGCTTGCTGAGCTAATTTGGCGATTTGTGCAGATTTCAGGGATCTCAATTGGATTTGCATGCAAATAATTATTGGTGATTTTTGGGGATTTTCTACAAGGGCAGATTGCTGGTTTGGTGCCATTGAAGGGTTTTAATAATATTTTCAGATATGTGTCAACCTTGTAGCAGCTGTACAACATCACATTTCCAGCCATAACAGCCATTATAGCCGTACCACTGTTGCAACAATCGTGCACTTCTTGGTTGCTGTTTATTAGTCATTTTAGATTCAGATCTGCATTTACCATCATTTACAGAGGTCTGATCCGCATTCACAGAGGTCTAGTAAGCATTTTCAGGTGAATTGTAAGTTGGTTTGGCATTGAAAATCTGAATAATTCATATATGATCAGCATTGAACCTATTGATGGCATGTGAAAATAAGATCTAGACTTTATGATGATGTTCTCGGCCTTGTAAATCAGTTCCAGCAGTTGCATATCAATAAAATCAGACTTTGGATTATTTATATGTTCATATTTAGCTCAGATCTGCAAGTTTGATGTGATCTAGGGTTTGTACCAGTAAGCCTAATTGATTTTATTTGGTTCAGACTTGCTGTCTAATGTGTCTAAGGGGTTGTTTCAGTATTTTCAGTTGATTCTTTGCCAATTTACTTTGCTGTCCCAATTTGTTTTCGTTTTCAAAAATCTGAAGAAAAAAGACAAAAAAATGAGAGTACTACAAATTAATTAGGGACATTACAAATTGCTAGTTCCTCTATGGCAAAGAGGAATTGGTTCACTTGATTAAGAAGACAAGGTTTACCTCTAAATGAGTAAAGAAGCTAGTTGCAATTCGTAGTGCCTTTAAACTTCAAGATTGGCATACTATTGAGTATCAATAGACTCCAGCATCACATTGGGATATCGATCCTAAAAACATCAGGTAGATTGACAAGGAGGTGCAACCATGGTTGGACTTCTATTGGATGATCCACAGCTTCAGCCACAAAGTGACACAAACAACTCTTTTGATATCGATCGCCCAGATGAGGCATAGTTGTACCTAGTAGTAGTACTATATTCTAATTTCTTCTGCACTGCTGTCTATCAAAAACTCTTAAGTTTGAACAATGAAATTAGAAATTATTGCTGTTAGTGTTACATCATAAGCTATGAATCTGAATCATGATATATTTATTGCTGTTATACTACTGTCACTGTTGTCACTGCTCTCATTATTAATTTTATTGCTGTTATACTGCTGTCATGATGTATTTATTGCTGCTATACTGCTGCCACTGTCTTAATTTTGATGTCATGCTATTCAATATTAGTTAAACTTGTATAATTTGAGATATTTGATGTCATGCTATTCAATATTAGTTAAACTTGTAGAACTTTGAGATATATATAGTTCACACACACACACATACTGCCATCCCCCCACTGTCCCCAAAAGTGGCCCCCAGACTGCCATCCCTGAAATGCATCTCCTGCCATCCTGCTATCCCCATCCCCAAAACATATACTACAATTAAAACTGTTAGGTACTTTAGTTCCTTTCTTATGACAAAGGACTTTTAGCCTGTGCAAAAATACAAGAGGCAAATGATTGTAGCTCTTCAGCTTCTACTATTATCATGTCTACTGTTGAACACAGTCCAAGTCCAACACCCTCCTATCATTCATAGCCCTCATATCTGAAACCACCTTGTCCAGCAGCAAAAGTAGGAGAGTTGGGCTCTTTCTTATGTTGAAGTCATATTTACTTCTTTTTGCTTCTGTTGCAGGTCCTGGAACTGAGATGACCAAAATTAGCCTGGAACAGCCATTTGAGGCCTCGAAACATCCGTGGAACATTTCCATGGCATTCAAAAACAATGAAATGTCATGGACACATTTCAAAGCATTTATCGAACATCTTCATACCTGGAACCCTCCCCCTGTCAGACTACATCCTCAGCCCCACTCCCCCAATCCATCCTAGGCATTTCCCTGTGGCTTAGTATCAAAGCAAGATCAGATCAGATAGGTTCAAAACGGCAAGTCTTCCATCAGTGTTGGCAGGCCCTATGCTAACTTCAGATTGGAGTTCATAAGAAAAATGACATGAACACATCCCACACTCCATGTTACATTAGAAAAGAAGGTTTGACATTAAAACATGTCACTTCCAAATATGAAGAAAAAGAAACCAAGAAGCAGTCATACAAGAACATATTATCAAATAGAAGTGGTTATGAGTTAAAGTTCTATCGGAGGAGGATGAAGTAAAAATTAAAAAGTCCCAATCTTGTTGCTTGAAGGATGCTTCAAGAAAAATGCATTACAAAGAAGACCCAACTGTGAGTTTCTTTTCATATAATGAAACATTAGTTAAACAATTACAGAAAGTTAAAGATAAATAAAAGAATTGTGCTTGCCAATTTTGATTAAATGGCCTAATAGTATAAAATTTGGGACTCTATTGCAAAGCTTTGAACTTTCAAGTTGCCATGATTTCCTCATTTCTTAAACCAATGGAAACTGATAAGATTTACCAAATTTTCATTCGATTAAATTTAGTTAAGATTAAGAAAAGGAAAAGGAAACCAAGAATAATAATTGTTCCTGTATCTACAACAAGGAAACCATGGTAGTTAATAAAAGAGCAATGAAAATTATACATACAATACAAGAATCAGAGTGGATTGGAGATTACAACACATTGCTTAAGTAGATGTTTGAGTTTCCAATTCAGAATTATCAACTTGCAGCCATTCTTGCATGTGATACAGCTTTTTTCACACAGGCTTGAACATGTCTTGACTGGCTTCACATCCCTCTCTCAGAATTCCAAGTCTATCTTCAATTAGAGAAGCATACTGTTTTTGGAGTTCTATAATCTCTCTAGAACGCCGAGAATTCTCCTCAAGGAGTTTAAGGCTTGCTTTGATGACTTTTTGCATTATATGAGTTAAATTGTTTCTGTCTCTACCTCTGTTTGTGTTGTCCTCCCCATCTCCAATCTGTTCAAGCTCTTGGTTATGTCTCTCCAATACTTTTTCAAGTACATGTGGCTGGCATAGAAAGGCTGTATTCTTCAAAGCTTTGTCATATATTTCTGGGGAGAGTTTAGATATATCAACAAGCCTCCATAACATTTGTGCATCCTCGATACACAACCCATGCTTTTCCACCAATTTTTGAATGGCTGTATAGAGAAAGTCATGGTTTTGTCGGAATGAATGAGGAAATGACTCAAATATGAACGAAAAATCAGAGGGGGAGATGGAACCACAGTCCACACAACTCCACAGACAACTGTCAACTTCCTTGGAAACTTCTTCTCTTTCTCTTTCTCCAACATCTTTATCTTTAAAATGTGCTACTAAACTAACTAATGTTTGTGTGCTAAACCTGTAACAATGCAGGTACTCATCAAGCTCATTCAAGCTTCCTCCAATCTTATACTCAAGGAAAGATTTAATGCTGATTAGCTTTTCTTGCATCTCCTCCTCCAAATCCCCCTTTTCTACCAACAGATCTGCATTTTCCAAAAGACTGCACCAATACTGAGAGGAGAGTTCCAGCCATGGGCGATCAGTAGAGCAACTCTTCTGCAGCATTCTTGAGAGACAGACAATGACCCAAAATCTGCTTCTGTTGGTTTTGCATTCTTCATGTATTAGAGAGTCAACCCAACCCCGGACGTTTCTACCCTGCCTGCACTTTATATTCAAATTAAGATGGCACTTGACAAGAGCATCAATCACGTCCTGGATGTACCTGTTAGAGATCGATCAAAACAAAGTCAAACTGATCATTACCACGTTATGGGCAAACGAATATGACCTAAAATAGTAATCCCCTGACCTAAACAAAATTAGCATGATAGAATCCTGGCTATGGGCAGAAGAAAAACGATATTTCAAAATTACATTCACATGAATTCCACTGTATGGTTATATACTAAGGAGAGAAATTATATCAAATCATAAATGATTGATTATTGAGAGCAAACACAACTCATTCTTAATATTATGAAAATTAAATCCAGTTCTCTCATCAAGAAGATAACTTACGACTCTGACATAAGAATGCAGTAGCATATTAAATAGCTAATTATACTTTTGACATGGTAACCAACTGCGGGCCATGGAAAAACACAGTATGAGTACAAAATAATAATGGGATTAGAGTATGCAATTAAATAAGATGTGCATTGTGTAGGGCATCTAAATCAAAGCTAAGTACAATTTCCATTCACCATCTTTTAAGTTACTTCTTACTATAAGTTTCTCAACCATGAGAATTAATTCAACATAATATGAGGGTCACTAGCATATTTTAACATACTATTTGTAAGCTTTTAAAGCTAATGATAGCCCCTTCTATTCAAATTTCGCAAGGCATCATTGTGTTCAACCTGCTGTCCCAAATCTCTGGTTTTCTAAGCAATTGCAAAGCTTATATTTGTTTTAAGTTGCAGTGTTATATCTTTTAGTATTGACTGTGGAAGGTCAAAGGCAAACCAGACCAGTCATTATTGAATCCTTGAGGCATGTAAGGAGGGAAGTTCATCACAAAGAAGTGGCTGAAAGTAGGCAGAGAAGCAGAAAAGGAAAATGAAAAGAAAAGTACCAAGTACCTTGTAGGAATCCAATAAAGAAGGAACTAGTGGGGAGCAGGAGAAGAAAAAGGCAAAGTCAAAGAAAGCTTCACCAGCTGAATCAACGGCAATTTTTTTCTGATACCATTGTTAGTATCCACCAACTGTGAAGATCCAACTTCTTAAGTTTTAACAGATAAAAAATGGAAGCCAACTACAACAGAGAGAGTAGAAATTCTGGAAAGAAAATCTGATACTATTTTCCTTTAAATTTCCAATATTGAAATCAGAAACCTCTAGAAAATCATGCAAAATTTGAGAACACTCAAAATAGAATTATACCATACTTTTTACTAGCATTTTCAAAAGGTGTGCAAAACAAAGTCACCTTTATGGATATCAATTGTAATTAGGCTCTAGGGTAAAAATTTAAGTTTTTGTTTATTTGCATTAGATCTCATACATTAAATGAGTCATAGGTCAAAGACATCAACATGTCATCAGAATGACAAGAGATACAAAGAATTGTGATACATGTCATAATGGAGGTGTTATGAAAAATATCAGAATAGAAGCTACTAAAAGCTAAGTTGCTGAATCAGAATCAGGTTCGAGTATGGGCATGTGGGTATGGTACACCAGTACGACATAACTTTTCGAGGGTGGCTGGGTACATCTGGGTATGTCCGTACAAAAAAAATATAAAAATCATAAATATATACATTATAAATTGGAAACAAATATATTAATATTTAATAATGTTGTACATCATATACAAGTATTTAATTTATAATTTATAATTTTCAAATTTTATATTTTATTAATTTATAATATTATTAGATAATCATAATATATAGATTAATAAACAATATATTAATATAGTAATACAGTATATACTAGGTTAAGTTTTATAACTATATTATAATATTTATTATTAGTTATTAAATCATATTTTTTGAAAACATTTGATATACAATTTAACATTATAATAATAAGTAATAAATATAAACTCAAATCGACTGCTCAATATTTCAAGCTGCTATTCATCCCAATAGCCTCGATGGGAGTTTATTTCTTTCTCCAATGAAGGAGAGCTTATGAGTGAATCTATGGCATTATTGCCTGGGCGAAGAAGGGTTTAAGAATAGAGAGCATGTGAAGCTCAAACCTTTGCTGAGTGAGTCCAATCATGATGGGCCCCACCCACAGAGGTCAATTAAAATCCCTTTGCCTAGTTCCAAATGCAGTAGATCCAGCTGACCAAATGATAGCAGTTTTTATCAGCCTGCAGACCAACGATCAGCTTGGGCACCCAAACTGAAAATAACATCCATCTCTGGATTCTACCCTCAAGAATACTTGGTTTGGGTTTTGTTATCCCTAAAATTTATTAGAAGATGCAACTTGCAAGACTAAGTCCCTATATTGTGAGGGGAGGTGTTAGCAAGAAATCTGGGGAAACACAGACTGAAGTTCTAAGCCCCAAGTATTTTTTGAGTGTTGTAGTTTATACCCCGGACTCAATCATATAAAGGTGAGCACCAATAATATCAAACATATGATTAACTACTTATCTATGTTCACAAAATAACATACATCATACAAACAGAATTCCGATATCCATTATATTAATCAGATCAAAAAGGGTACATTATCATATCTTCCCCTATACTCTTGGTTAGTCCTTATCTATTCTCTATACATTTGTTCCTTCATACATTTATACATCTAATTTCCTTATTTTATCTGTCCCTTGTATATTCCTCTCTATCTCTCTTTTCTCTCTCTCCTTTCTTGCCTATTACATTTTGTCATTCATATCTTCTTTTATACATACGTCTATGGGATGGGGCGTGAACCATCTATGATACCCCCTAGTCTAGATGATATCTTTACAATATTATGCTCCACAATTGTTTTGTGGCAAGATGAGGTATGTTTTCCCAGTCAATGTCTTCACTATCTTGCTTTCCAGCTAACATCATCCCCCCTTTCAAAATGTTGACTTGTCCTCAAGTCAACACTACTCTGCTGGAATTATATCCTTGTAGATTTCTTTTAGGCTAGCAAATGTGATATCCCATTGGGTCTTGGCCAGGTGTAGCTGTTGGGTCTGTACTTGAATCTGCAGTAAGAGTGCCTCTGCCTCCAGCAAAGTCTAAGGAATTTGTATCTTTTGTGCAAGTTGTTGCGCCTCTTGAAGAATTCCAGTAATGTGTGCTAGCCTTAACCTAACTACCTCTTGGAGCTGGTGGAATTTGTTCCTAACCTTATTTCTTTGGTCTTGCAGTTGTTGAAACTGTGCATGCAGTGCTTCTATCTGCACCCTAGATTGGCCATCTGTATCTTGCAGGGCAATATACGTGGTACCTCTCTGAAGTATTTTGACTTTTATTTAGTCCATCTGAGCCTTAACCAAGGCTGTTACTATTGGCCATTGGAGACAAAATTGATAGAGGGCATTCAAATCTCCTTCTATGTTCTTTAGGGTCCGAATTTGTGATTCCAAAGCAGAGTGTGCTGTAGCACATTTTTTCCTTTCTTCGTTTGTCCTGGTCTTCTGAAACTCTGCTTGGATTTGTTGCTGTAGTGTTTTCTTCTGTAGTTGATTGTCCTTGATCACTCCTTCTACTAAATTTCTCAATTGTGCCGCCAATTGTTGTGATGAATCCCCTAAGATGTGAGGGAACCTGCCTTGTATCTCCTTCACTAGCTCTTCTAATTGGTCGGAGCTCTCCACATGATGCTGCAAAATTTCTTCTCTTGTTGTTTGGTGTAGGATGTCCCACAACTGAAACTTATGTAGCAGTAATATGCTTCCCAAGTCCACATGTGAGCCTATGAGTGGTAATTGAAGGAGATGCGGAGAGGGCACCAATTGGATCTTTTGTTTAGCCAAAAAGTCCTTGATGGACTGCATAGAAGATGTGGTAGAAGAGGATGGTGTGTTCTACGGAGGGGGAGAAGATTGTTCCTGCTCTGATGAAATTGCTTTAAACTTTGTGTCTTCCTCTTGTAGCCTCTGATAAGCCTTTTCTATTGCTTCTTTGATCTCTTTTTGTACCACTTGAATTACTTCCTGTTTCTCTATCATTAATTTATCCAACCTCTGTTTGGGCCGCAGCTCTTTGGTCTGAATGTCTGCTAGCTTTTGCTTTTGCGGAGGTGTAAAGGTAGTGGTTAAGTCTTTTAACTTCTCTTCCTTAAGTGCTTTTTCTCTTCTCCTTTTTAGTGCGATGGTCAAGGAGTTTGGGAATTGATCCATTAGATCTTCCAATGATATGTTGGATGCTACCATGTACCTGATTAGTGCCTTCTCTGTAATCATTTGATTTGGAACTGCCATGTTTGGGTATTTTTGGAGGGTCGTGTCCAATACTTCTTTGCGGAACAATCCACTGAAGAGTTGATCTCCATCTACCAACAGGGAGACTTCCGGAATAGTGGTAGTCTCTGGAATAGAGATGTCCTCCAGAATTGGTTGTTCCTCTTCTTCTACATCTACCACTTGTGGAGAAACCTGTCTCTATGCTTTTTCCTTCCTCCTTTTGGGCTTCTTCTCTACACTCATTTGAAGGAGGGCTTTTATGGCTTCCATTTATTATGTTTATTTCCGGGGAGGAGTGGTTGTGAGCCTCCGTTTCCTTGACCTACTAGGCTCACCTTGGGAAGGGCCTACTGATGGAGTGCCCAAATGGAGTCTTCCAGACCTCTGGGGAGTGCTCTGCTCTTCTGGTTCTTGCTTAGTATGCCCCATTTCTCTTGTAGCTTCTCCTTATTCTTGTCAAAATGTTCCTCAACCTTTTTCTTAGCTAAGTTATCCATATATTCCCAGTACGTTGTAAACCTCTCAGCTTGTGGGTCTTTGGGACGGCTAAGGAGTATAGAGGCATAGTTGTGGATCTCTGCATCAATTACCTCGTATGGGAGTTGGGGGATCTAGGATGTCCTAGGTTCAATCACTTCCATGAATACACTAGCGGACCACCTCATAGGAGATGCATTCCCTATCCTGGAAATTTTGCTGGAGTGATTTAAATAACCCCCAATAGGTTGCAGTGAAGGAGGTGGCATCTTGAAAATGTTGAGCATGGTCTTGTATTTGGGCCACCACTGGCCGGGTTGAATCCGATATTTTTCCCGCAAACCCCAATAGTTGATTCATGAAGTAGAATGTAAGGCATATCAATAGGGTCCCATACTTGAATTGATAGTGCGATTGCTTAGTGTGTTGTATGTTGTCCATTAGTTCCTACCACAAAACCTCACATAGGTCTATGTCTTTGTCCTCTTCGACCATTTGATATGCTATATGTATGGCGGTTGTGGTGGCTGAATCCTCCCAATTAGTATAGTAAACCGTATAGGCAATGCCCATGGTGGCATACTTAACCGCTAGGTCAGTGATTTTTGTGATATCAAGGCTCCAGCCATCATATGTTGCTTCAGTTAGGCGAGTGACTTTTGCATTTTTGATGGCTTTCTTTGGTGGAACTTCTCCCTAGGCCCATAGTCCTACGACAACTTGGATGGCCTCCTTTGTAATTCAATAGGGCTGGTCCAGATAGAGGTATTCATCATGGAATTTACTAAAGATTGTGCAAACCCATTCTTCCTATCTAGTGAAGTCTGGAAATTCTCGCCATACGTCCAACCTCTTTGCAGCTATATTTTGATATTGCAATAGGTATTGATATGTGCCTAGTTGCAAGAGGCTGAGCCGTACGGTTTTGAACTTTGTATGGTCAATTTCCACGAGAGGCGCATGGATGTATTTTCAGATATCATCAATATAGATAACCTCTGCGAGCACTTTCGAGAATGCCCCTATTGGGTTGGTCTCCATTGCTTTGTACGAGAAGAGTTTGTATTTTGGCCTTGGTTTTTGAGAGACATCTACGAAAGGTGCAACCATTGTTGAAGCTAAAATTTTGCTGCGGAGTAGGAGGTAGCTTAGTGCGAAGTAATGGAGTGCAAGAACTTAGCAAAATAGAGTGTGTAGTGAGTGGAAATGAGGCAATGAAGGGTTATTTGTAACTTTTGTGTGGAATGAGTGCAATAAATGGTGTAGTCGTTTCCTACGTTTTTCTACGGCTCTATTTTTCCGATTAGTGTTTTCGCTTTTGTAGGGGATGAAGGGACTATGGTACATTTATATGTTGCTTTTTATCTAAGTTATATTGAGGTGATGGCTTAATGCTTTTGTTCAATCCCTCATTTTATGTGTTTAGGGTTAGGTCGAGGAAATTAACATTCAAACTTGAACCTACCCTTTAAGTGTGGGCACTTTGTTTTACCGATTAAAGTTGCTATTGTCTTAGTGATTTCCTTATGTGGAATTGTTTTGTTGACCACATATTTTAGATAGCCTTGTTCTATTCCGGAGGTTGCCGGTTTTTGGTGTTGTGTTATTCTGCTTGGATAAGCCCAAAATATGTCAAACTAGTGTTTTTATTATACTTTTATGCATTTGCAGTATGTTTCTTGGATTTGCGGTACCTTGCAGAGGTCTGATAGGTTGACTGTATTATAAATGCTCTCTGGAAGCCATATACCTTCTGAGATGTTAATTCTTGTTCTTCTTGTAGCCATGCCTCTAAAACATCATCGCTGTCAATACTAGCATTGTCACTTTCTAATTCAATTTCTTCGGAACTATTAGGATCCTCCTCTTCTACGGTGGGTAATCTGGAAATAGAATAGAGGTTCTGAGGATCTTCATCCTCTCTTTCTTGTGCAATTTCCTCCAAACATGTTATGTCTTCTTTTTCTCTTAATACAATGTGGACTATTTTGTTGTCATCCACCAAAGAGATTTCCTCCTTCCTAGAGTCTACTATGCCATTGGAAAACAAACCACTTCAAACCAAGCAATGCTCTAAAGGTGTTGAAAGGTTCCTTCATCTCTACAACTTCAAAATCAACAATTTGTTTGATCCCTTTTATATTGTAATGTCCCCTTTTGGGATTGCCCTAAATCTTGCCCTAGCATCACAAGTTTAATGTAGTTAAGGTTATAACTTACCAAATTAAATGTTTTATAAAGATAAATCTTGGTTTAGGTCCTGCAATCATGTTAGCCATTATTGGAATATAATTCATATGATCAACATAAATGTCTCATCTATTGAACCATGTAAATACTTAACCATTTCAAAAGCATAATGGGAGTTGAATCATAAAAGGAATTGGATGGGAAACATGATAAGTCTACCTAAAGCTATCCCCACTAAGCCCAAGAGTGGACACTCACCCTCTTGGTCCCAAGTGGCAAGCACATTGGACTTCCAGCATGGGGTGGTCTACTTAGTGGGTAAACTTGTATCTGTATTCCCTATCCATGTTGCCTTATCCATCCTTCTTATGTGATTTGTGATTTCCCCACAATCAACCATCATAGAGGTTGGAAAGGAAATTGCAATAGGGTGCCCGGAAATCCCCCTATCTAAGCCCAAGAGCAGACACTCACCCTCTTGGCCACAAGTGGCAGGCACATTGGACATCCAACATGTGGTGGTCTACTTAGATGGTGATCTCGTATCTGCTCTCCTTCCTCGCATTTCCTCTTCTCCTCCATATGATTGCTTAGTGTAAATCAACAAATCAGAATCTATTATCCACATTTATATTAAAGAATCATAATTACTTATAAGACTCAATAATTGCTGCAAGCATCATTATTGCATAATCATATATATATATACACACACACACACACACATATATTTCTAATTACTTTCATTCTTCCCATAATCACTTCATATGGACAGATGCATATATATATATATATATATATATAAACTTACTTCCTTTATTGATCTATCATTGGTCTGCATATATCTTATTTTGAGATCTGTATATTTCTCTTTTTGGATCTGCTGCTGTATATATTTCTTCCCTTTCGTATCCCAAAATACAATTACTATTTATATCTTCATGTCCTAATGAGGAGACATACCTCTTCAAACTATGATACCCTTATGAAGAGACATATCCCATTATTTACCAAAGTGCTCGCTGCATTTCTTTTAACAAATCTGAGCACTCTTTTTTATTTGTTAATTTCTGCATATACATTGCTGCTCCTCAACTATATTTGCTGCCCCTCCGAATATATTAATTACAGCCTTTAAACATGAATCGCTGCTGTCTGATCTGATCACTGCCCTTTTTTGGGCCTCTTATGTATTATAAATTGAATATACTTATTTTTATATTTAGTTATATATATTTAATATTTATAGTATGATTATAATAGTATTTAAATTGTTAATTTTTTTATTTATTTATATTTTAAATATTTATATTGTTATTTATTATTTTATTCATAGTTGGAATACTCGGTGTTTGCAAGTACTCAGTAAGCCCGAAAAACTCGGTTCGGAAAAAACTCGGCAAAAAACTCGGGAACTTAAAAAATTGCTTAAACTT
>VDFB02156153.1:0-14093 GCA_007258455.2 Sequoia sempervirens | reverse complement strand
ATGAAAAGAAACTGGGTCCCATGAGCTCTCCAACTGAAAATCTTGTCCACACGAACAAGAAGAAAACCCAACGGATTAAGGTGCACGTTCCACCCAACCATGTGATACCCGAAGGCTCACCCCCCATGCTAGGAGATAATAACAAGGAATCCTATACAAGACCATCAACCTCTAGACATAGTCTAACTCATACAGACACAACCAAACACATGAACCATACATCCATAAGGATAACACAAGTACAACTCCAACATCACTGACATAGGTCACATTGCTTCCAGAAATAAAATAGATCGAGTATGATAAGAAGACCATACACATAAAACCAAATACCAACTGTTGTCGTAGAAAGAGTGTCATCACATAGCTCAACATGGGATCTCCTCTGGGAATCTTCCTAGGCTCCGGGCCCCACTATGGGTTATCCTGGTGGCCTCTACCAAATCCTGACACCTATACTCACTCATGCAGAATCAAATACCTTTCGTAAGGACAAGATAAATGACCTTGCCATTCCAGGCTTTCCCATCTCATCTCAAGTCTATACAAGCCCTTGCGTCCATGAACGAGGATCAATTATCTTAATTAATGAGAAAAACTACCTAACTTCTAAGTACATTAATTTAGTTATCACTTGATTAAACCACTTCTGAAGGTTTCCCAATTTACCTCTTTGGGCTTTGGCCCCTAGCATAAGCCACTCTTCTACTTGACAACATACCAAACCAACCAATCACCAAGGGAATCCCAAGTGCAAACCAACAAGATAAAACCACTCCAACTCTAGGAGGAACATGAAATGAAAATCCACTCCAACACAGGAGGCAACAAAAGTCAAAACTCTCTCCAAACACTAGAGGCAACAAAGGTCAAAACCCTCTCCAAACACTAGAGGCAACAAAAGACATACTCCACTCCTTCCAAAGGAGGCACAAACCACATAAACCACTCCTAATACAAAGGAGGCACAAACTATCCCCGTTCATGAAAACCGGGTAAAACCACAGGATACAACCAAACGCCCTACCCAAGGCAATACAACGATTGACTACATAATGACAACCCATACAAATAAATGAAACCCCATCTGGAAGACTTACATAAACAAATCACTCCAAATAGAACAAACAACTTAATCAAAGAGTTCCCTAGCCTCTGGAAGCAAAAATCAGTACTACCAAAATACACTCATAAATTTACAATCATAACAATATTGCCCATACAATACCAACAAGAATTCACTTAAATCAACAATCATATAAATACACATTCTTTAAAAACTAAAGATGTCTTTCGACATAACGATCTTTTCTCATAAACAGGAACCAAAGTCCATATTTACCTCATATACTTAATCTTTTAACTATTAATATAAGTTCTAAACAATATAATTTTTTATGAACCTTATCTATTCCTTGCAATCTGGAAACGAACAACATTCCCCATTCACCATTTAAGGCAATGGAATACAAGAACTTTTAAATATCATTCTACCCATTATAACAACATCGTAATAAAATAACCATTTTTTTCCACATATTTAATATCATCACTTTTGCTCTAATTATAATCCATATAACTTAACCACGTACATAATCCTGACATTTAACATATCCTTTATAAGAACTTCAAGATTCCATCAAATCAAACAAGTTGTTGTAAACACATTAACCATATTCGTTTCAATTACAACCCTAACCCTTAACCAATACTTAATCATTGCACTAACCTTAATTCCCAAAGTACAATAGCACTAATTCTAAAATCGAAACTTGCATACACCTTCCAACTCAAACACAATTATACTAATTAATTTTCACGTGTTCCATAATACTAAAATATTATTCTTTATTCAAACTTGATAAAAAAAAATATTATTTAAGGAATTCTAATTCCCAATAATTAAATTTAATATAAAAGCTTTAACTTTAAACATCACTTAGGAAGCATCTCAGGTGATTCAATAACCCATCATAAGGATATTCTAAATCCAAACAAAGCAATGGCATAGCGCAAGTAATCAATTAAATAATTAACAATAATTGCGCATACTCGAAAATCAATCAAATTTCATTGGTAACTTACGAAATATTATAAATAATAAGTTTATTCCATTTTCTCAATTTATTCATAATGATCAAAGCAATTTTTAAAATAAATCATTTTATTCTAAGATCCATTTTCGCATTCATCATAGTAAAATACCCAACTTAAAACAACTATATTTAAACATAAATATATATTAAATATATATTTATCATTTAGATATATTTATGTTTTTTTTTAAATCCTCCATTTAAATTTCAACACAATATTTTAAATATATTCCAATTATTTAAAATATATAATATATAATATATAATACATATATTATATATATTAAATAATAAAAAAATAACATATTATAAATATAAATATATATATTATATATTATAAAATATATAATATATATATTTAAAATATATAATAAAAACAAAAGGCGAATAAAGATTATTAGAGCAAACCCCTAACAAGGGAGGGGACGCAACCCTGGCTGCGCCCAGCCTCCCCTGTTGGAGGCGCTGCCACAGCAATGATCTCCCCCTTGGGGTTTGGCTAGGGTGGCCATGGCTATCGCCCCCTCCCCCCCAAACAAAGCTTCCATTTTTATTTTTTTATATTTATATAATCACGAAAAACAAAAAAATGAAACCCCTGCGTTTTTCCAGAATACCCAAATCACAAGAATATAAATATATAAAATATACATATATATATGTATATATATTCATATATATATATTATGTAATTTTTTTATCAACAGTCAAATAGAGAAATTTCTTTCTTCAGAAAACACAATAGAAGAAAATATTTAATCACAATTTCATGTGCACAAATCTTCAAACAGAGCTTTTTTCAAGATCTTCTTTTGTTCCTTTTTATTTCTATTGTTTGATTTTTTTCTTGTTTTCTTTTCCATTTCATTCCTATTGCAAGAATCTATCTTTGTTTTCTCTTCTTCCATGATTTCAAAGAGGTATCCAAATTTATTTTCTAAACTTGCATTCAAATTGAAACCAAAATCTCAAAACTTCAAAACAATAAAACCAGAATAAAACCTGTGATCATGAACTTGAAGAACAAATTGATGTTGAGTTCCTCTACAGATTCCACTTCTCCACCATTTCATCCCAAGATCTCCACCTTCAAACCAAGATTCCATCCCAAAAACCCCCAAAAAAATAAATAAAACCCAAATGAAATATATTATCTCCCCCAAACTCAAATTCAAATTCAAAATGAAATTTCATGGCTTCTCCAAATCCTCCCCAAATTGAGTCAACTCTTCTAAAATATATTTTCCACCCAAAGTTATTGCATTTTGAAGATATTTGAATTTTAAATAACTTAGAAAAAAATCCAATTTCCAAATAGAATTTAATACATTTAAAATTTTCTTTTCAAACAAAAGAATTTAAACTTTTAAAACTTTCTTTTCAAAAATAAACTAACACTTTTAATTCAAAAAAAGAATAACTTAATCAATTCAACACAACTAATTTAATTAATCAATTAAATAAATCTAATCAGAGATTAATTTATTTTATTAATTAAATTAAATTATTTAATCAATTAAATAGTATTTTTAACAATACAACCAGATTTATTTAAACAACTTAACTACAAAAGCCATTTATTTACTTTTATATCTTGAATTTAAATAAAAACCAAGGTGAAAGGGACAACATATAACAACTAAACTCGACTATGACCTGATGACACACTATGACTAGGGGGATGACTTGGCACGAAAAACCTAGCTACTATCTCCCAATTGATTACTGTTGGTCAATGGACACACTCAAACCTGTGAAACCAAGTGGAGTCAATGTCCTGTACCTGTAGTCCTACAAACAAAATGAGTGTCGAACATTAATATAAGATAGTAGACACACTGTGAAGGGGAAATCACGAAATCATAGATGTTCGCATGGGAGTGATGTAATCTTGTCCCCTTCACCAATACAGTATTATTAACTAACAAATCTAACATCAATAATATAATCAAAAGCATAAAGCATCATTAATTTCAAATATTTGCTAAGCTAATCCAAAGAATCACTTGATGATAACATCAGAATAAAATACCATCACATCAAAATAGAACATTCACATCACTTAAATGTCAATGATCAAATAGCAACCAAGCACCTTAATTCAAGTGTTAATAGAAATAAGGCATAACATAGAAAAACATTGTCTAATCAACATAGCACAAAATGGAGGGGTGTTACATAGTTTATAGTAGGAGGTGAACGAGGATAAAAATTTTGGAGTACATTGTAATGAACATATATGTTTGAAAATAAATTTATATATTTATATAAATAATTAGATGGATAGATCATTTAAAGAAAAGCTACGTGTCTATTAAAAGATATGAATTTTACTTACATTACTTGAAGATGTTATAAAGAACTTAAATTTGGTGAAGAAATTATTTTATATCTCTATATTTAATTGGAGCATCAAGTATAACATTTTAAATCCCATGTTATAGTCCACTTCTTTATTGTATAACATTTGCAAAAAAATGGAAAATTGACTTTTACATTTCTGCATCAATTATGTTTAGTTGGAAATTGATTATGAAAATATAAAATAAAACCATAGGTTGTCTTCATTATTTGCAATGTATGCATTGATTGCAATCTCAAGAAATTGATCATCAATAATTTTAATTACAATAATTACTTTAAAATAAATTTAATTAATATTATAACGAGAATGATTTTAAATACAATTTAAATTTTCAAATAATTAATTTTGTTAATAAGAATAATTTCTCTCCAAAATTTAAGTTATGATATAATTTTATTTCTATTTTAGTCTAATAGTTGTTACACCTAGATGCACATCTATATTTGATGTTTTTGTCTAGGTTAATCAGTCAAACGATTAATTATTATTTAATTATCTTAAGATAAGACAATGCATTTCAAGACTAACAACCATTTGGATAAAAGAGGAAATTGATTTTTGATATTTTTGTCTAGGTTAATGAATGAATTGATTGATTATTATTTATGTTTAGATAACACAATGCATGGGACATTATTGAATAAAAAGGTATTCTTTACAAAATTCATTTTTTATTTGAATATTAGTTATAATGCTCATCACAAATAATTTTTTCAAAAATGAAAGATGTTATAAGTAGTATCTACTTTATAGGTTTTCGAATAAAACAATTATTTGTGCTTGTGATTTATGGGTTAGAAGAAGAATGCAATGAAACAACGCACATATTTTTTATTGTTGGAATAATTGAATTAAAAGGTATGCCTTGTTTTGAGGCAACATGAGAAACATATTTTTTCTTCCCTATGACTTGCTATGACATGGAAAACATTTTATTATAGAGTATGTTTGTTGAATCTAAATTTACACAAGGATTTTTGTACACATAAATCTATGTAACAATAAATATATGGCGTTAAGTAACACCAAAAAATCCACACTTATTTTCCTACCTACCATATTGGCATCATGAAGCCCCATGGACTCTAGCCAAACTCTCGAGAAAAAAAAGGATGAAACAACTATGGGAGATTTCATTGAGTTTCATCATACATTACATAATAAGAAACTTGGGAAAACTACAGTGTTCTCATATATAATATCTAGTATTGTTGTGTTTTTGTAGTGCCCCTCCAGTTGCTACTATGTGTTCCAATTTTTTATGTTGTTAGACAATATCTTTACTATGATATAGACCTTGATACCTTGCTACTGTTTTATGATCATTCACATTGGAGCAATAATAGCGTTATATTTTGATGTGATGATACACTATATGGATGTTTATGTTTTATGTTATGATTTTGATTATAATAGTTGTTAATATTGATATATGCTCATCTATTGATTAATGATGGTTTAATTTCATCAATCTTGATGTGACTGTATTGGTGAAGGGGATGGGATTACATCACTTGCTTGCAAGCGCCCTGTGATTCCATGATTTCTCTTCACAGTGTGACTGCTATGTTCTTTTTATACATGTACAACATTCATCTTAGTTGTAGGATTTTAGGTAGAGGAAATTTTCTCCACCTGACTTCACAGGTCTGAGCATGTCCATTTTCCCAACGGTATTGTTGATTGGGAGATAGTAATAGGGTTCCCTTGTCAAACTACAATCCAAGTCAGAGTGTGTCGTTAGTTCATGTTTGGTATTTCGTAATGTCATGTTGTCCTTGTTTGCTTTGATAGTTAATTATCTGCAAGGTTATTTGTGAAAATCAATGATTAAAAGGTTTAAATGATTATTTATGTATTTTAGATTAAAGTTATTAAAAACTTTTAATTTAATTTAATTAATTAAATTTCATTTATGTGGTAAAGTAATTTAAATCCTTATGGTTAAATTTATTTTATTAAGTAAATAAATTACTTAATTAAATTTATTTTGTTGAGTAAATAAATTAATCAATTAAATTTATTCAGCGAATAGTTTAATTGTATTTGTAAAGTGCATAGATTAAGTGATTTAAATTTATTTTGAAATTAAATTGTGAATGCATAAGAGGAAATAATTATGGTGGTTGAGAAAGATATTTTTGAATTTAGTGTTGAGGAAATTAATGGGGGATTGGATGGAAAAAGAGGATATTTTTGGAAATTTTGGTTGTTAAAATGGAGGAGGATTTGGCTCTGTAGTTTTAAATTTTGGTCTAGAAGTGGAGATTTTGGAAGAGGTTCTAGAAGATTGGATTTTGTAGGGAAGCTCAACTTCAGTTTTCATTCCTACAAGCTTCAAAAAATAGGTTCTTTTGTTGCTTTCAATTATTTGTTTTATGATTTGGAAAGAAGGTTTGTTAAATTTTGTGAAATTGAAAGATTGGAGGATCTGTGGATTTTATAAAGGTATTTCTTTTAAATTTTGAAGGGATGTCTATAAAACTTACTGTGAATTTTTTAAAATCTCTATAGAAAAATTGAGAAATTCTTAGATCCTCTGTAGGGAAAAGAATTTAAAACAATAGGAAATTCAAAATGAAAACAATAGAAGAAATTAGAAAACTTCTATTGGAATGAATTGAGATCATCAATTAAAATTGTGGAAAAGAGATTCTCTATTAAGTTCTTTGAAAATTGAAATCCCCTATTTAAAACAGTAAATCCCCTTTTGTAGAATATTTTTGTGAAAATTAGTCCTTCTAGACAATTGTTCTGGTATATTTTACAGATATATATAAATATCACATACGGATTTTAATTTACAGTAAAATTTTGAATAAATATTTTAGGGAAATCATTGTACGGAGAATTTGGAAACTGTGAAATAAAGTTCAAAAAGAAAAAAATAATATAATAGGGGGCGCAGCTATGGCTTCCATAACTACACCCATGGAGGGTGTGTTGTTGTGGCAGTGCTCTCCACATACTATGGGGGAAGTGCTACCACAGGCAGCACAACCTCCATAGGGGGAGGTTGGGCGCAGCCCAGGTTGCGACCCCCTCTTCCTACGGATGGGTGTTATTTTTTTTTATGTGAATATATATATATATATATATATATATATATTAATATAAGATTTGAAATTTTATAATTATATATATATATATATTCTATATATATATATATATATATATATATTTAATTTTCACACTTAATTAGCAATTATGGATTTGTATTGATTATTAGATAAATATACATTTAAACATGATAAACAGGAATTAAATTTATATTTGAATGTGAATTTATTTAAAAGAATAATATGCTATTTTTTTTAGTAAATGCAAGTACAATTGGATATTTTGTGATAAAATATTTTATTTGAAATATTGATTTTATCATTAGTTGAAATTAAGGAAATTGAGGTAAAATAACTAGCTTTAATTTCTTATTTCTTGTTGTAAATGGAATTATAATTAGATTGATTAATTTCATCATGTTGCTATATTTGGATTTAAGAAATCCTAAAGTTAGATTAATATTTTTCCTGAATTTCCTTTAAGTTGTGATTTCTCTTATTCTCATTGTATGGGAAAATTGGGGTATTTGATTTTGTAAGTCTGTAACCCCTCTCTAACTTCAGCCTGGTAAAATAGTATTTTGATTTTGATTTGATATTCTAATTGTTAAATGTTGTTATAATGAGGTTAGACATTGATGATTAGTTATTATCCTGGATTACATGCTTATATGTTTATATATTGTTATCATTGCTTATGTACGATTATGGATAGGAAAGGGATGATGTTGTAACACTCATATTCGAGAGGCTTATGATATCATGAATCCCTTCCTGATGATTAATGTTGCTTTGAACTATATGTACATGCGCATGTACTTTGACATGTAATTGGAATTGATGCAGGTACTAGGTATTGAATCCGCCTGGATCCACAGGCCTGAGCGTACTCATATTCCCCAATGGTGGTTACTGGAGGTAGTCACAGGCCAAATGTCCCCTACCTTAGCCCACTGTACCCTGTTAGGGCAGTGTTTTCCTTATTGATGTCTTATCGTCCAGTAACCTAATGGTAATGTCTGAAGCACCTTTCAGTCGTATGTTACCGCACACCTTTCAGTTGTATGTGACTTTCTTGCTTGTCTCATTGAGCTATTTGGTTTTGTTTTCATTAATATTTTATGTGATTATATATATTTAATTTGGATTGTTGGTTTTCTGATGTGGTTCCATGGGCATCTTCTTGTGCTTTAAATATGGTATTTTATGGTGGTTAATTATTTGGGGATTTGAATTGTTAGTTTCTTGAGATTTTAAATATTTTATTTAAATATTAACTAATCCTTTTGGGGAGGCCATGTGTATTTTAATATTTCCTTTTTTTTGTGACTTTAATTAATTGTTCCTTTTGGGGGAGCTTAAATGCATAATTTTATCAAAAATGCTTTATATCCCTTTTGTTGGTTTTGGGGAAAATATAAAAAGAAAAGGGAGTTTTATTAGGGGACATGACATTTTTTGGAGAAAAAAATAAAGAAATTGCTATTTTTGCATGGTGAAAGAAACCCCATGATTTGGGTGATTGAGTTGGGGAGATTGTGAAGGATTTCTAGAAGAATTTGTGGGTAGTAAATTGTTTAAATCAGTGCGCCATTCTTGCTTGCTATCTGATTTTGGAGCTTGGTCGTGCCTTCTTCATTGAGAAACTCTCCATTTTGGTTTGGGAGCAATTTGAGGTAATTTTCTATTATTCTTCATTGATGTACAACTAGTAAATTTTCTTCTGATCTGGGTTATTTCTATCTCATGAAAAATTTGAGGAACTCCTTTATTTCTTTTTTTGTAATGTTTGGAGTTGAATGATGGATTTTTTTAATTGGTTATTGTTGCTTTGTAGTTTTTTGTATGACTTATTTATTTAAATCTCCAACAAACATGAAATGGGTTTATGGAAAAAAAAATTGATTTATGGGCTCTTTCTTATTTTTCTCTTTTGCCCAATTTGTAAAGAAAAAACATTTTTTTTAATTTCTTCTCGCTATCCCTTTGCTAAAACAAAATTTAAAGGTGTATTTCATGTAGAAATGTCAAGATCTCAACTGGGTCTCTAGCATATATTAATTTTGGGCATTTTCATTTTTGCCCAAATTTGTGCCTTCTTCTTAAATGACTTTTTTGATGCTACTATTTAACCATTTGATATAAATGAAAAATAAAGTTAGATTCCATGTAGAAACACCCATATTTCAAATGGGTTATTGTCCAATTTTTAGTCTGGGAAACTTCATATTTTCATGTTTTCTTGCCCAACTTGGCAAAATGACGTTTTCAAAACATCACCTCATTTTCGGTTATAAAATCAAAAATTTAAGGTGGATTCCAACTTGAAAAGTCAAAATATGAACTAGGTCAAGCTTAGAATTTTAATCTAGGAACTTTGAATTTTTATGTAATTTTATGCGTCCTTTCATGTTGAATTTCTGCTATTAAATGTGTCTTTTTACAACAATATTAGCTTGGTTGTTTTAAATTACTTCTATGACTAAAATTTGTAGTTTTTCCTCTTGTTTCATGTTTTTTTGGATTCCTCATAAGGTTAAATGATATGGAGTAAAACAATATAAAGAAATGAATCCTCGTGCATGGCCTTAAGCACTTGTAAAGGCTAAGGATGCACTCGAGATAACCTATTCGTCTGTAGGGCATTGATTTATCTGTTTGCAAGGTGTTGATTTGGGAATGATTGAGTTTTCCCCATCTGTATGAGAGGTGTATTTGATTTCATGTGGTTTCATCCCTTCGAGCATGCATTATGACATTCCATCCAGTTAGAACTCTTGTACCTTATACCTCAATAGTCATGAGTAGTACCTTTCATGTTCTTGTATGAGCATTTGCATGCTACAATTTTGGCCTTAATGCATTGTATTTCATGTTTTCTCTGTGCCTTATGTGAGTTTTGGCCTTATGTTTTCCTTTCCTTAATTTTTCTGCTTGGGCCTTGTGACTACCTCCGAGCATGGTGGAGTGGCCTCTTTTGAGTCCACATGGTAGGTAGGCATTTCCACCACCATTGGGGACTAGCGTACAAATTATTGGAGCACCAATTGGATTCATTCCATATTCTATAGTTATCTTATCAAATGATGTATTTTATTCATGGAAATGCTATTGTATTTGTACTTATTCCCTTATGCACATTGTACTTTCTTGAGAGAGAAAGAAATCATAAATTTAATGAGAAGATATGTGATGATTATGTTTGGATTATGAGTTTCAGTGTTGGTATCAGACTCACATGTACTATGATAATTATTTTATGGATTCTTTCTTATTTCATATAAAATTAGAGCTATGGATTTATTTTCTTCCTTTAGGTAGATCATGTTGCTAAGTCTCCAATGCAACACATCTTGCTATAATAATTTGTGTAGTTGCTGCTAAAGTTTTGGAGTAGTGCTACTAAAGTTCTAGAGTAGTACAGAAAGTTCCAGAGCAGTGTTGCTAAAGTTTTGGAGTAGCGTTGCTAATGTTCTGGAGCAGTGTTGCTAAAGTTCCAGAGCAATGCAAAAAGTTCCAGAGTAGTGTTGCTAAAGTTCTAGAGCAGAGGTTCTAGAGAAAAAGTTTTGGAGCTATCTTATTTGCTCTTGTTTGGATTTTTTCTAGAGGGTGGATTATTCCTCTCCTTTGGGTTGCGTTCAGCCATGCTTGGCCATGGAAGTTATAGATTTATTGTATTGTAAACTAATTTTTGTGAAACTTATTCTTTATGTTATTAAAATAAAATAAAAATTATCTTGTCTTCTTTTGGCTCTTACCCTTTGGGGTTGCATAGCGAGATGTTACAAAGTCTTATAGATATGTATCCTTTGAGATGGGGATTGTAACTTGTGTTGGTTTAGCCTTTGAAATAACTTGGGTAGTGCACATGGGTTTTATTAAGTATGGACACCTAGTTCTATGAACAGGTTGTGTCGCTATTGAATTTGACACCATTTTCCGATAGATGTTCATTGGTCATTCAACAAATCTTTGTCAAAAAAGTGACAAAATGACAAAAACATTTTTGTCACTATTTTTTCATCGCAAGTCCAATGATGAATTAAATGTTGAAATAATGGTACAGATTCATTGATCTTCAGCATCATCAAATGAGTCAGATGTTCATCAGAATATCGACGACAACTTCGTGTATCCACTGATGAATTACAACCAAAATGCAATTGCAATGGATCTTACAAAGCTGCATCGAACGAACACCAGAAGTTCATCACAATTTTGACCAAATGGGAAAGTATTTATGATGAAGCCTTCATCATAGCTAAGCAACTTTTTTAGACCTTTTATGTGATTCGGCGGTGGCGTTCATCGAAATTATGATGAAATGGGCAAGGAGTTACGATGAAGCCTTTGTCATAGCTAATCAACTTCAGCGAACATTTTATGTGATTCATCAGTGGAATTCATCAAAATTGTGATGAAATGGACAAGGAGTTATGATGAAGCCTTCGTTGTAGCTATAGCAACTTTGTTTGACCTTTTTGGTGATTCATTGGTTCAATTTGTCAAAATTTTGATGAAACAATACAATTTTTTTTTAAAAATGTTCGTTGAAATGTACCATTAGTGAGAGATCAATCAAGTTGTGTCCCTTCATATTCAAATCTTAGGAAATTACTTTATTCGATCATTTTCCATGTTTATTAGACACTCTTTGAGACATCATGTAGTTTCACCAATGCCTTGAGTCTCTTCGACAGTCAATATTACATATCGCTTTGGTGTCACACAGTCTCATCAATGTTCTGAGTCTCACCAATAGCCAATAGATCATATGTCACTATGGTGTCATTCAGTCATATCAACATTCTGAGTCTCCTCGAGAATTATTCCTTTGGTCTTAAGTGTATCGCTATGATTCTCACCAATGATAACTTATCACTATGACAAAATGAATGTAAGTAGAGAAACTTTTGCATACCTATAGATGGTACAAAATTTCATGGTTAAGTTGAAGCCTCCCATCAACAACAAGATCCAAATATATGTGTATCTATGTCAATTGAGCCTCTAAACCCTTCAGAGCTGTCAATTTTTTCACTAACCTGTTATGCACAAAAGTAAAACTCTAGAGTTATGTCACCACTAAAAACAATAGAAACAAAGCTTTGAAACCAAATCCACACACAACACAATGTGGTATTCATACAAAGCCATACAAACAAACTAAACTCGAAACATTAGAATGGAAACAACTTCAAATTATGATGCAGATCATGGATTTAGCATATAAAGAATCATTTTTCTACCACCATAGGGAAAAGTTAGCACTTTCTTTCATCTTTTCATATTAGTTTGATGCTTCAAACGATGCATTTCTTATATTGAAAAGTGCATTACCTTAGTGAGCTTCTCTTTGTTTTGAGAATAGTTTAATATTCGCTACTTAATAGGGCCAACCAAGTGACGGTGGAAGCTCATTCCCCCCCCTACGCATCACTCTCAATTCCCCATACCTAATCATATAACATTAATTATTTATTCATCCATTAATAACATAAAACATTCATCCATTCATCCATTAATAACATATAACATTCATTCATCCATTAGTAACATATAACATTCATTCATCCATTAATAATATATAACATTCATTCATTAACATATAACATTCATTATGGAAGATTTACTTGCGGAATGCCCCTAAAAGACCCCCAAATCAGGATGAAATTAATTATGCCCCAAATAATTTTAGGCTTGATGACATAATGAGTGTGGCAGAAAAAAGTGTTGATGGCCCTTTCACTATTTTTAAGTGGGCCCATAAGGAAGTTTGTGATTTGAGTGGTCGTAATAGAGATATCAGCAACAGAGTCATGGAGTTGGAGTAGAAGGTGAGTTGGAGCCGTAATGAGAATGATGGACAGGACACCCCCTTAATGGAGAAAAGACAACAGTTGTAGGAGGAAAGATTGACTAGGCTGGAGAGCAATATGTCCAAGATTGGCCAAAATATTAGGGCCACTATGGCGCATAATCATAAAATTTCCAGGCATAACACTATTATCATTAACGCCAGGTGGAAAAGCTAGAAAAAAATCAAAAGGGCTCGTTGTTCGTGGACTTGGATGTAGACAGAGGTAGTAGCAAAGATGTTGTTGAAGGGATTTCGACTCATACACAGGCTAACACAAAGAGGAAGGCCCCTACTTCTACACATATGGTTCAAATCCTCAAGCAAGGAATATAGGATATGAGTGAAGTTGAGAAGGAAGCCGAGGAGTTTTTGAACATTATGGAGTAGTGTTGTTGCGGTTTTCTCTGGCTTTTTGGCGGTCCTTTTTTTGGACCCTATTGTCTCTTTGTTGTTGTCATTTCTTTTTGGGACAACTGTCTATTTTCCTAGACTTTTTTTGCTCTATCTTTGTATGATTAAACTTTTTGGTTTCAGGTCCTTGTAAAACCTATTTTCCTTTTTCAAAGCATATAACATTCATTAATTAACATATTCACATTCATTCATTAACATATAATATTCATTCTTTTAGTTTTACATATTATCAAAAATATGTTTGTCATGATATGATTACAATCACTTTGTTTTGTTTCTTTTTTAAAGGTACAAAAATT
>VDFB02156152.1:0-21045 GCA_007258455.2 Sequoia sempervirens | reverse complement strand
TATCAGCATAAAATATTAGGTTCATTACCATGCCAAGGAAAAATACTAAAATGTATTAAAAAAAATGAAAAAAATATGATGCATTGGATAAAAGAATCTATTTCAAGATGGTATAATTTTTTTTCTATTTTAAATAAATATTTAATATTAAAGTTGACGTCCCATGGAAACAACTATTTTTTGATTCACGCACATTTTAATATTTATTTAACAATATATATTTATCAAAATTGGAAAAAAATATATCCAGGCACTAAAGTTTCAAGTTATAAATACACACAAAAATTGAAAGAAAAAAAAAAAATTTACTATAAAAAGTTCAACATCTCATGCAACTTCATTTTTCAGCATTTTATCGACAACTAAATTATAGTGTTAATTTATTAAAAACTACTTTAAAATAATTTTTTAATTTTTTTAAAAATACAAACATAAAATATACTAAAAAATACATATTTTACTAGTTTATATCATTTCAAAATTCAAAACATATATACCACTTTTTAGTGATTCAAGTTTAAAAGTTGGATAAGTGTTGGTTGTTTCCTTTATAAAGTGTGACACAACTTTGTGCTTTTACCCAATATTCCTTATCCATGCAATCTTATGATTATTTTTTCTAATCCTCAAAAGTGTCCTATGATGATATTTTAAAAAACACAACCCTAGACAAATAATTTTGAAACTTTTTAGCATGCATGACGATTAGTTTGGTCAAATATCAATATTGCACCTTAGAATTTAAAAATTTAAAATTTAAATATTGAGGGACTAGATCACATGTACAATCCAATCCATAGGACTAGAACACAATTATTTTGTAATCTAGGAAGAGAATTGCCACATGATAATCAAGAAAGTGCTAATTTAAAGTAAATGATAAAATATGACAAAGTTCTAAATTCACATTAGATTTAAGTAGGGTGTATTTTAATAGGTTTCATCTAGAATCTATAGAAAACCCTAACAAATCTAATACAAAGAAGTATAATAAACTTGACAATTTTTTAATATTAGAAACTAAATTTTAGAGTGGATGACAATATTTTTTCCTTCTACCAACTTTATTGTAATTCAGTGATTTATTTTTTTACTAATATATATCTTTTATGATGATCCAACATCTAAGGTTTCTATCAATATATAATTTTAAAACAAAGATGTTGTAATTAAATGATTTTTTTATTTATAAATATATATCTTTTATGGTGATCCAACATCTAAAATTTCTATCAATATATAATTTAAAATAAAGATGTTTTTTATAGGGGAAAGCAAGTTTTGATGGAACCCGAAACCCATTACAAGAAGGTTTTGATGGGACCTACAACCCAATACAAGACAAAGATGTTGCAAGAAAAATAATCAACAAACCCAATTGTATCCCATCAACAAGTAGGGGCCTAAAGCCCACAACCAAATACAATCAGGTTTTACTTGGGACCATAAACCCAAAGGTTTTGAGGGGGCCTTAAACCCTTAACCAGGTTTTTCAGGGACCATGAACCCAAAAGAGAGCCATCATCAGGTTTTGGCTGGGACCTCAAACCCAAAAAAAAAGATAACTAAAAAGCAACAACCTTCTTGCAACTCCATCCAGTCTGAAAAATCATCCCACACTCCACCTCCATAGGATAGGACCCCCCTTTATAGGAGAGGAAGATGCAAGATCTCGAACCACCAAAGCAACCCAACCCCTACTCATACCAACTCTACCTCAAAAGGAACCATCTCCACCTCAAAAGGAGCATGCAAAGGAGAAGAGGACTTTCCATTGGACCTGCAACAAACAAATCCACCTAAAAAGGAGTGGGCTCTACCTCAACAAGAGAAAACTTCACCTCAAGAGAAGAAACTATATGTAGAATCCAGACAAAAGAAACCACTCCAGTAGGACAAGCACTCACAACAACCTTAGGCTTCAGAAGAGATGGAGATAAGAAACCAAGCTTGAAAATTAAGTTAGCCCACAACAAAGAGAGCACACACTCCAGAACCTTCGAAATAACCTCCAAAGGCATCAACCAAAAACATAAAAAAAGAATTTCCCTAAAAAATCTCAACATCATCATGCTCCATAAGGGGAACCATTAAAAAAAATTAAACAAACCATCCTTTGAGACAAGAGGAGCAGCAAAGGAAACCGCACAAAAAGCCAACACAAGCCCAAAAAAAGAGTAACCAGAAGGCAACACCAGGACAAAGGGAAGCAAAACAAGTTCACCAAGGCAAGAGGACACCATGCAAACAAGTAACATGGAGACAACCAAACAAGAAAGCACACCTTCAACCCCGACATGTCAATCCGAGCCCAAAATAAGCCACAACCCTGAACAACATCCCACAAGGGACCACAACCAAACTAGACTTGAGGACCCAATTATTTTTTATATAATAGTGTGATATGAATCCATATTAAAGAAGTAAAATTTTAATTTTGAAAAAAAATAATTTTACGATCAATAAATGTCAAATATAAACAAATTAATTACTTATAAAAGCTAAAAATAATCAAGCATAAAAAATTAAAATAAATAAAAAACTTTAAAATTAACAAATATATTATATTGTATATTAATAACACTCACACAAAATAATGGGGTTCATCCCATAGTGTGGTGATTAAGTGGTGGCATTGTTGTTGTTGCCACCAAGGTTCAAATCTCCACTAGGCTATTGTGATCGTGGACATTGTGCCCTCACTGATTCAGTGTGCTCGTAGGTTTGAACCTTTGCATTGATGTTGCTGGCATTCATGCCAAGTACCACAAGCCCACAACCAGACTAGAAAACAAACCACCAAGCTTTAGCCTCGACACGACGGTCCGAGCCCAAAATAAGCCACAACCTTGAACAACATCCCACAAGGGACCACAACCAAACTAGACAAGCCCACAACGAGACCAGAAAGCAAACAACCAAAGTTGCGAACAACAACCTAGCTACGGGGATAAAAAAAGAATAGGGAAAAGACTCCCCTGCACCAAGCCAGTAAACGAGCATCCCCACACAGGCCACCAACAACTCCAAAACAATAGTGCACAACACCAACCACAAGGACAGTAAAGCAATAGTAACCAAGGCAAGCAACGACCACATCGAGGCCGACCCCAAGGAGACAACCAAGAAGTACCACTTGAGAACGAATCCAATAGGCACACAACCAACATAAAGCTCTAGTGAATGCCCAGAAACAACAACAACAATCACAAAAACTCCTCCATCTCCATCTGAATCTGCATCTTCCCCCTCCTCCTCACCTTCAGATTTCAAACCAGAATGAGCACGCCCATTCTCGCTCCTTCCACTCTGCTCCATACTTGATCAAGCCAAGATGTTGAAATGAGGTAAACATAGAAAATAAAAAAATAGTACGTGCTCTAGATTGTGCTCCAAACCTTTGTTGGACTAGTGTGCTTGTGGGCTTCGTGCCCTTGTTAGGCTATTGTGCTCACATGTTTGGACTATTCAAGTTGTTGTTGTGTATTCATGCTGGGGATGAGGTTCCTCAATTGTGGCCTCACTTGGACTCATGCTAGGATAAAAATATTGTGCTTGTCGGCCAAAAAAATAGTCAAACAAAATAATGTAAAACATAAAAATATATAAGATAAATATTTTTAATCTTATTTTTTATGGATGATTTTATATCATCTATGAGTTTATTTTGCTACTTAATACATGGGCATAAGTATATGTTGACACCACTTTGACTAAGAGTTAAGGATTGAGGGGTATCCATTCCACCAAAGTTGTCTGAGGCATGATCTTAACTTCATCCCTTATATCATGTACCTTTGGGGGTTTTGAACTTTGGTGAATGGCATAATCAAGGAGCATGCCATCACCCTCACCAATTGTGCTCAACTAATTGAACTACAACCCTTTAATTTTAATCTTATTATAATTTCCTTTCATGATATATTCAATGATAAAATATTTAATGCATACAAATTTACTATGTAATTATTAATCTATTGAAATAAGATTTAAATATTAATAAAAAATTAAGCACGATATAGATATATGAGAAATGCTTTAAATGATCATTAAAAAATTAATGAGTTATTAAGAAAGTAGATATTGTCCAATAGTAAACCAAAGACCAATTTCAACACAACATACATGAATCTTGTTTGCTTTGACATTGTTTGCAGGAGCAGTCGTTTATGGTCAACATTAAATGGAGGGAAGAGATTACATATTGTAAATTTAATTTTAATTGAAATAAAATTGATAAAAAGTTGATTGTATTTATATACATATTTGTAGAGTAGTTAATAATATTATTTGTTGTTGAAAATGAGATTTTGATGTTAAATTTAATATTACATTATGTGTAGTTGACTTGAGAAAATATTAATTAGAACAAAATAATAGAATGCCATACTAATCACAAGCAATTAAATATCATGTTGATTGTTTATATAAGACCTAGAGAAAGTATCATAGTAGATATAAAAAATACTGTCCAACAATCACCATCTAAAAAGTTTTGACCATTTAAAAGTGACTCCCAATGAAAACTACTATTTAGATAATTGAGAATCAATATTTTGATGAACAAAAAAATTGCGAAGTGCTAAACACAAAAATTATAAGAGAAGAAATTACTAAGGGCTTAGTAGGAACTTTGTTAACTTTGTTTCAAACATCATTTGTATGAGAATATTCGTTCATATAGCCATGAAATTGTCACATGTTACAAATTATGAAGCTCCTTGGGTTGGATCTTAGGTTGACTACAGTCATTATTTAATTTTTCAATTTTCCGCATTATTTTAAAGTACCATTCTGCTAGAGCTGCATGCAGAACTGCCCAGAGATTAAAAAGCAGGCGACATAGAGAAGAATGAGGTGGCAACTATTTAGTTTTGCAGCCTTTGGGATGGGCACCAGATGCTCACTTATATTTGTTGACCATTATTATAATACGTAACGTGTGATCTAAAAGAAAAATCTGTACGATAAACAGTGTGTCGATGAATCCGTCCAAGTTGCAAGAATTTTCTTAACTACATCCCTATCTAGTCCAGTCAGACGAGCAATATGACAAATCCTCATGTCTTAGTCCTCCATTAATATAAGATCAGAACGTTTGAGAATCCTCAAGAACTCCAATGACCAGATGTGTTAGACGTAGATTCGTTCCAGGAAGCTTGGTATATTTCGGAGAATTCCAGAGTAGTAAAATTGAATTCATGATAAATGCTTATACATAGAACGGCCCAATCCAAAAAAATCATTAATTCTTCCACAATTATAATTACACATGCTTAACGATATCAGATTTTTATAATTCAAGTTGTTGAATGCTATCGTTTCTAAATTAAATTGTGTGAGAATTTTTGTATCGGCGTTTCGGATAATTCTCACTGATCCATCATAGAATAACTCTTACTGATCCATCTATGATAAAGAACTATAAGAGACAAAAACAAATTATAAAATAGATTATAAAATATAATCCAATTATTTTTTATACAATAATCAGTACAAATTCTACTATAACATGACATATGTAAATGGAGATTGCACTCAACGTGGCAGGCAATCACTGTTCAAGTGGCACGAATTGGGTGGTGAAGACGATAATATTTTAAGATATTTCACCCCCATAAACAGTAGAGGATTTATAACACAGATCTGTGTTGTCACCACCTTTATTGGCTAAGAAATGCTGTGATTTTTTTCATTTATAATTTGAGGCAATCCACTTACATACGTATGCCTGCCGGACAAGACAAGTATCTTCCAATTATGCGCACTGATACAGACCCAGATTTATACAGTAGATACAAAGGAGCACTAGAGACCAGTATAGTTTTTTCTTTTCGACGTCTCCCGCCTTCACGCGTGCCTTGGAAATGGCTGTCCTCATCATAGGAAAAATGCCTATTATTTCAAATAACATTAATGTAATGCATCGCCATTATAATGCGTCTCCCACTTGGCAATTCCACTATAAACTTTCAGCTACAGTTTACATCTGCCTGGCAGAATTCGAGGTGAAGCATGATGGGAGCCATCTCTTTCAAATTATAGCTTTAGTGTACACTTGGTTGGGATTCAAGGCTGTGTTATTTTATTACTATTCTGCCAAAATCAAAGGCTGTTATGCCTGAAAAGCAAATCGTTTTGACCCACATATTTATATATGTCTAAATTAGATGAATTTATTCAGGTTTGGAATTGCAACTCAAAAAAGGTACGAATTGGGTCGGTTTGGTTCTGCAAAAGCAAGGGAAATGCAGGGATTTTTTAAATAGTTTTGAAGATAAGAGAGTTGGTGCGGTCAATGTGGATTGCCTTTAAACTATAGTAGCCAAATGGTGATAGATAGGTGCATGTACATATCATGATAATGAAATGAAGCCTAGAGCTTTAATGGAGGATCTTAGAAAATATTATCAATTGAGGTCCTCTAATTTTTCTAGTGACCTGTCCTTTTGAAATTGAAATTGTTAATGTTATAAAATAAAAGATAATGGAATTAAAGGTAATGTTGGGTATAATAAGTTAAAATAGAGTTTATTGTGTCTTTATAAAAAGTGAATATAATCTGTAGAAAAGATTACATAATTAAAGTCAAAGTTAAATTAATTTTATAAGAAATTTCTAGTACGAGTGGTTGATGTTTTAGTATATATTCTCTGAGTTTTGAAACCTCATGATTCATGTTATTATTGTTAAAATGTTTTTATCTTTGACTAAGCCTAATTTGTAAGGAATGAGTGGCCTTAATTTTTACATATACTTGCAGTCAATCGGTAATAATGTATTGTGTTGAAAGCATATGGTCCATAGGTAACAACACACTACATATAATTAGGTGTGTTGTTACTTTTTTGGATTGGTTTATGATCAACACACTTTTGACCCATAATATATCTAACATTTAAGTTGGGCATATAAAGAACTAACTGTCAAATGTATGTTTCTAGTCACTACAAGAACTGGACAAGAAAAAAGGAGGTAATAATTTTGGTATTAACAAAAGCAAATGTTTATTTCCTCATATTCAAGTGACAATATCTAAACATGTATGTTTTTCTCGCATATAATGCCAAACTCTTTTAGTTTTCATATCAAAATAAAATCCAAAAGACTTCCCCAACTTCCTAAAAGACATGAAAAATTTCTACATATCTCACAAAAAATTATATATCTAAAAAAAAAATGATTCTTATTTTTTATATTAACAACAAAATTGACACATTAATTCTTCTCTTATTTTTCTTATTTAAAAAATCTTCAAAATGTCTCTTAAAAATTGTGCTTTTAAAGAAGGGAATTGTACATCGACAATCACCTAGTAAATCAAGATATCTAGATTTCATGATTCATGTTACTATTGTCATAAAGTTTTTATCTTTGACTAGACCTAGTTTGTAAGGAATAAGTGATCTTAACTTTTACATATACTTGTAGTCAATTGATAATAATACATTGTGTTGAAAGCATATGGTCCATAAGTAACAACACATTACATATAATTAGGCGTGTTGTTATTTTTCTTGGATTGGTTAATAGTCAACACATTTGTGACCCACAAACATGGGTGACATTTGAGTTAGGCGTGTAAAGAATTAATTATCAAATGTATGTTTTTAGTCACTAAAAGAATTTGACAAGAAAAAGACATGATGATTTTGACATTAACAAAAGCAACTATTCCTCTTATTTAAATGACAATAACTAAACATGCATATTTTTCTCACATATAATGCTAAACACTTTTATTCTTCATATCAAAATAAATTTTCAAAAGATTTTCCTTACTTCCTAAAAAGATATGAAAACTTTCCCATATATCTCACAAAAAATTATATATCTAAAATAGAATATTTTATATTGACAACATGACAGATTAATGCTTCTCTTATTTTTCTTATTTAAAAAATCTTCCAAATATCTTAAAAGAATCATGTTTCTAAAGAAGGGAATTATACATCCTATGGCCATCCACTAAATCATGATATTAAAATACAATCATATGTGCAATTGTGAGTAATAGGGTACTACTGGTTTGCTTTAGTTGCAGTTTAGACATGTAAGTTCTGCTCTCCAATGAACATGGAGGGAATTTTAATATATGGAGCACTCATCTCTAACTTTAGTAAGGAGTAAAATGTCGTTTGGTCCAGCTCATTATAATAAAAGGTATTGTGTGAAACACAAATTGGGCATTACCATTAGCACTAGTAGTTATTTTGCCATTATAGTGGGCCTCCACAGGCATTTATACCTCAATTAGATCTATTCTTGGCATCTGTAATATTATTTATTTGTGATGGTCCGCAAGAATATGCTTTGATGCACAAATGGCATCTGTAACAAAGAAAGCCACTAGAGTAATATATGAAATTGTTTAATGCCTTAAAACCCAATATGGGAAAAGACAGCGATGTTTTACATTTTTTAATTCAGAATTCGGAAATCTATTCGGGCCCCCGAGCCATTAAGTTAAAAAGCTGCCATTTTCCGTCCAGATTTCGTACAGATGCCGTGCAATCTAGTCAGCCTACCGGGCATTAAGGAAGAAGATTGCATTTTCCGTCCAGATTTCGTACAGATGCCTTCGGTCGGGAAATTTTTAATTAATATTTATACCTGCCTTTGGCTATAAAAGCAATGGTTATGTGAACATGGCCGGCATGTCGACTGAAACAAAGTTTTAGGTGGTTGAAGCTCAAGTATCTTGTACTGGCATATCCACCATACTTTTTCTATATAACAAGACTTGTTAATCACACAAGTACAATCACAGCTTCGACAGGATCCCAAGGCTTACTATGATGGCTGAGTCGAAAGCACAGGCTTCAAGTTTAGAATGGAAGATAAACCTTCCCGAGGGCTCAGTTAGTCTGAAACCTGCTCAGAAGGGGCTTCATCTTCGAGTCCTAAATAAAATCTGTGAGATAATCAATGGCTGGAAATCTGGGTTGGTTTCGATCTTGAACAAGATATACAAGCTGGGGGCAGATGATCCAAGGAGAATTATTCATGCCATGAAAGCTGGAATGGGACTTGCTCTGGTTTCACTCTTTTATTTCATGAACCCACTCTTTGCTAGTGTGGGGGGGACTGCCTTATGGGCTGTCATGACAGTGGTGGTGGTTTTTGAATTCACCGCAGGTAAAGAAGGATTAAATGACACGTTTTTAGGACCAAGTTTTCTTATCAAAACTTTTCCCACTGGTTTCTATACTTCAAATATCTGTCATCTATTCTGTGCTGTAATAGTTTCTAGTTAGATACATTGCAAGGATTTTGAAAGATTTTCTGACCACCTAGATTGTATATGCGTGTTTGTTTAGGTGGGACTCTTAGCAAGGGGTTGAATAGAATCTGTGCAACATTGTTAGGAGGGACCTTGGCAGTGGGAGTTAATTTCGTTGCCGATTGTGCTGGCCACAAAGCCGAGCCAATAATTCTGGGTGTTGCTGTGTTTCTACAAGGTAATTTATTGCTTCATACTCTGGAGACTGAGTGTAAACCATGGAAGATAACATAAAAGATAACAAATTGTTTATATTACTGTTGTGTGAATGCAGGCGCAGCGGTCACTTTTGCACGCTTTCATCCGAGGATAAAGGCCAGATATGATTATGGACTCCTAATCTTCATTCTCACTTTCAGTTTCATGACGGTCTCTGGATATCGCGTCGACAAGCTATTTGTGGAGGCTTATGAGCGTCTTGCCACCATAATCGTGGGATGCATTTTATGTATAATTATCAGTTTAGTCATTTGCCCGATCTGGGCCGGAGAAGATCTTCATAAATTGATCATTCGCAATATGGAAGGGCTTGCCCAATCTTGTGAAGGTGAAAAAACTAAATACCTATCTAATTGAATTCATAATTTATCATCAACATTTCGCTCATACTTCATCATCTAGCAGGATTAAACTAAATACCTATGTCACCAATTACTGTTATCTCGTAAGTGTTCTATGCTGACAACAATATATTTGTTTTGTTACAGGATGTGTGGCTGAATACTTCCGAGAAGAAGGGGACGACGACAAGGACAACGTCACCAGGGGCTACAAATGTGTTCTGAATTCTAAATCTTCAGAAGAATCCCTTGTATGTTAACATATCATTCCTGCCATCATAAATTTGTTTCAGTGTGATATCCACAAAAAGTTTAATCTTTTAAAATTTATTTATAACTAATTTTCAATACTTACATTAAAAGAAATTTATTTTATATCGAGTAGAAAATTTATTGTAAGTAGCATTGTTACAATGAAAGCAACCCTGCTACTAACAAACGATTGTAATGGCTGATTGATTGCCTATGCTTCTATCTCTCCTCTTACAAGCTTTTTGAAGAAATAATGAAAATGGGTGGAACAGTTTTGTAATGAATATTGGACATACTGTTAAGCTTCATCTCATGGTATGTTGCATTTTTTATTTTTTTTATTTTTTTTGGTTGCAGGCGAACTTTGCTAGATGGGAGCCCGCACACGGACCATTTGGGTTCAGGTACCCATGGAAAGAATACGTGAAAATTGGAGCAGCTATGCGTTATTGTGCATATTGTGTAGAAGCTTTGAACGGATGCCTTAACTCTGAAACCATGGTATATATAATAAAAATCTTTACTTTCTCTTTCCTTTTCGATCCATGTTATTTCTAAACAGAGTCTTGGCAAAAAAATTTCAGGCACCATCATCTGTGCGATCACATCTCAGAGCTCCCTGCACGAAAATCGCAGCAGAATGCTCCAAAGTGCTAACAGAACTTGCAGACAGCATAAAGACCATGACCAAGAGCACCCAATTTGATCTCATGATCGATCAGCTGAATAAAGCAGTGGAGGAGCTCCAGAACTGTTTGGTATATCATCCAGAGCTTTTCATCGACAGTAAAAGGTGGCAGGTTATTGATGAACCAGTCAATGATGAATCACTGCAGCCACACAGTGGGAACATAGACTCTGAAGCCAAAAACCTTCTCCAATCTCTGATATATAAACAGATGTGTAAGACTGAAAAAAACAACAAAAAAAGTGGTGAAACAAAAGAAAGCAAGGAGACAGCAATAAACTTCATGGATGGTCTTGCTCTGGCGACGGTTGCATGTCTTCTGAGAGAAATTGTAGCGAGGATTTGCACTGTAATTGAGGCAGTGGAGGAACTGGGGGAGCTTGCAAATTTCAAATCAGTGGAAAACAAACAAATAACAATATTGCTGATTCCAGCAACGACACCATTATCTCCGGCAGCAGCCAAACAAGTTCCTCCACCACCTCCACTTACAAAAGTGCCTGCCGATATAGACACTGCACCTCACTCTAACGTCACCCCCAACAATGGGTAGTGATGGAACAACATTTCTCATGAGGGTAGCGAGCTCTCCCAAACACTTCTATGTGTATTAACTACTAGTACTATTAGTATCTCAATCATCCACCGTATATATCACACCAGGAGGAGTGAGAAGCAAACAAAAAGTAATCAGAATTACTGAGTTTTCTTTGCAAAACTCCGTATACATTCACCTTACTACTCAGTACTGCCTATATACTACTTAAATAAATTTTGCTTCGGTCCTTCTGCCCTTTTCTAGTAAATGTATCCATATGTCAAACATTTTACTTGAGATTTTTTCCCCTGTGTTTTAGGATTGCTTACCATAATAATTCAACAACCAGAGAAATAGTCTGTTAAGTTATAATGTTAAAGTGTTCTTGGGTATAAGCTTGGACTTTATATACGTCGCCATAGTCATATAACTGAATTCAAGTGCTTGCTTGTTCTAGAACAAGCAACGAAGTCATTATTTGGTGATGTATGCACCAGTCTTAACTTTTTTTTTTGGTTAACAAGAAAAGGGCACAATTAGGGAGGAATCCCTAAAGTGAAACCTGATATTTTATACTTTTTTTCTGGAATTGTTCCGACAATATATGATCCTCCAAATAGTTTTCAGGATATCAATTGTACATCACCATTAAAACATGGCTGCTTAGTGGCCAGGTCATCACTGTATTGTTAATGCGAGGAAGAGAATCCATTGGGGGATGAATGAAAGGCACACAATCCACTGGTGGGGTGAGTGAAGTCATGAATGAATGAATGTATGCCATACAATCTACTGGTGGGGTCATCCAAAGTAATGAATGGGCGGCACACAGTGCAGTTTTCTTATTAAAAGATTTTGATATGTCAGCTTCACAAGTTGTGAGTTAAACAATGTGCGTACTTTATTTGATGCGTAATTAATTCTCTCCACTGCAAGATTAAGAGCACATTATTCAACCTTAAACTAAGAGACAATACTCATGATGATAACGTGAGAAAGAATTATTTAAAAAAAAAGACAAAAATATGACAACACTCAATCCACAAAGAAATGGCGTCCAGTATAGGAGGCACTTACAACGCTCTTGATTTATTCTTGTTTGATGAGAGAATCTCAACATTAGTTTCAATATTTAGTGATTGGATTTTAGATTTATAAGACAGAAACAAAATATACAAAATGTAATATATCATGTAATTGTATATTTTGAGATAATGTCTTGATGTATGTATAAAATTGAGTTCATTCTATCAATTTTTTTAATTCATTTATACACATATATATGGCTATACACTTATCTTTCTCTTATCTATTTACACACATTCTTATATATTTGTCTTATCCGCCTACTTATCACTACTATCTATGCACCAACCTTCATTTAGTTATTTGCCACCTATATTTCTATATTTGACAGTTGAAATAAAATTAAGAATTAAAAACTATTAAAAACTATTTATTCTAACACCATACAAACCTTTGATAGAATGTGAAGAAGATATGCTCTTGAGTTTGATACTCAAATGTTCGTTCCTTTCTTGGATAGCATTTACGTGTTCAAACCTAGGATTGAGTCTTTTAAAATGAGAGATTTGGTCTCAATTTATAGACTTTTGAGGAGACATATGGATAGCTAGGATTCAATCTCAAACCAAGAGTTTATGTCATTAAAGGTGGAGTGAATGTGGACAAGTGTCATCCATTATTAGCTAATTGGCTTGTCTATTTATTGAATAGAATTATTTATTTATTTTAATCAATAAATTAATTTATTTAACTTGATTTGTTAACTATTTTTTCCCTTTTGAAAATTATTGAACTTGATTGATTGGGATTGTTAACTATTTTGATCAATGAGTTAAGTGATATCATGGATTTTGTATTAATTTTTTATGGACAATAGACTTTTTTATTATTTTGAATATTTTTGGGAAAATGATTTATTTAAATTAATTAAATAATAATAAAATATTTAATCAATTTAATTTTGATAAGTGAATCAATTAAATGCAAAATTAATTATTTTAATTGATGTGTTGTTAAGCATCAAGATGGAGGCAATGATATGGAAATGAGTGTATGTAAGATTTAAGAGTCTAAATTTTGCTCCTCTTTAAAATGACATTGAAATTGCAAGAAACAATGTTATTTGAAAGAAAACAAATATAAGCACTTGACAATATGATATTGGTGATTGAAGATTCCCTAAGTGTAAAAGATTAAGAATTGATTTATTTGACAACATTGTTGATTTGAGAATGGTATATCTCTAGAACAATGCAGAGATTGATTGAAATTGGATTTAAAAAATTATTCAACACTTGGAGATGCTTCAAATTTGGGACTGAATTGGATGATGGGATCCCCCCTTGAGAGGATGGGTAGGTTTGAAGAACATGAGTGTGCTCTCAAAGTGGATGAAATTAATATTAGTGAATGGATGCATATCTTAAAAATTGTGTGATTAAGGAAGGGAGTTAAATAATAGGTTTCACACAAGGTGCAAATAATGCAAGCACAAAAACAACGTAATTACTCAAGTGGATTATTCAAATTATGAGCTCAAGAATATATTTGAACTTGGTCATAAATAAGTTACTGGCCCATGATCTCAAAGTGCTAAGTATAAATTCAAATTTTATTTGCTTGTGGCCTACTATTTCAATTCCAAAGGTACACGATGAGTATCTTTATAGGACTAACTACTTATTGGTGCACCATAAAAAGGTTCTCTAGCTAGGTTAAATAAGACTTTCTAGGAGATGTCCTCAATTTATGTGAGAGTACGTGAGGCCCAAATCTATGGAAGAAGATTATGTCCAATGGCTTGGTATGAGAGTAATCCACTCTCCACCATCACTTTACAAGATCTAAATTTTCTTACAAGTTTAGTAGGTAATAATAAATATATCTTAAAGGAAGAGTCTTTTGGTTCTCTCCCTAATTTTTGTACCTCACCAAAACGTGTGGGTCAATCTCACCTCCTACTGATGAAATCCAAACCATGCCAACTAAAAATAATTAAAGAAAAGACTAACCACTTTTGATTTTCAAGATCACCTTTTTGTGTGAGGAAAGAACATACATGAGATTAACCAGTTTGAGAATAAAAAGTTAATAAAATAATGAGATTGACTTTCTCAAGAATATAATTTTAACATTTTAAATCAATTTTGAAAAAAAAAAATACATTCAAAAATTTGGTCAGACTATTTTAATTCCATCATTTCATTGGTTCATTTATTAATAACTAATAAAACCTAACAATGCATTAGTATTCTTCTCTTCCCTAAGAATTAATTAGCTGAGAGGTGTCTAATGATGATGCTTCTTTGAAGATGCCATTCACACCCTAGGGAAGGAAGGGACTGAGATTGGAGGCATTGGTGTTATTGAAGCCAACAATGGTGATGAGGTTGTTGACGATGGAGGTGATCCAATTGAGTTGGGAGGCTAATTGTGAGCTCACAATAGTAGTGAGGGAGACTAAGAGGATGACAACGAAGGCAATGGGATTGAGTAGGTTGAAACCTGAAACCGGGTTTGTGCGGATGTGAGGAAATTGGTTTTGTTTTCCTTAAGGTTTTTCTTCATTTTATTGAGCTCTTCCTTCATATTTATCAACCTGAGACTTGTAGCCTCATAGTCTCAACTATCACTTGACTAATTATCATCTCGTCCATTCCATGATTTTGGTCCCACTTGAGCATGCTAAAATCTGTATTTTTAATTATAAAATAAAATAAAATAATATAATGTATAAGAAAAAATCATATTTCACATTTAGTTACCTCTTTGAGTGAGTTAAGGAATACACACAAATGGTGAAAAGGGAAAATATGATTCTTACCAACACAAAATTTGATGTCTATAGGATATGTTAAAGATGATTAATTTTCTTGAGAGTTACTATAATTGCTCATTCTAGTAACATGACTTTGCTTTGTGGGTTGGGTCGTGGGGACACCCTTGTAGTATAAAAAAAAACATGACTTTGATTTGCTTCAATTTCAACTCTAAGAAATGGATTGAAGAATGATAGTTTTATAGATTTTGGATGAGGATGATGTAAGGATTAGACTTGATCTTATGCAATGGAAAGAGAGGTTGATTCATTTGCAATAAATAATGAGAAGTTTACAAGTGGCATCTTGTGATTGGTGCACATGATTAGAGAAAATATGGAAAAGAGATGAAGAGTGGAGATTTTTTCATTTTCAATGGGGGGTGCATATTGGAAGAGTTTGTTTTAGACTCGTGTAAACTTGGAGCCTTTTGCAAGATTGGCTTAATTTATTTTAAACAAAGTGGTGGGTGCAAATATTTAGTTAGCTGATTAAACTTTTTTTTTTATCATTTAGTTAATGACGATGAGGATTTTATAATGAATTAAATAAATATTATCTATTTATTTATTTTATGGGAGAATGTTGAGGGGATGATTGGTCTAATTAAATAAATGTGATTTATACAATTAAAATGGAACTTTAGAAGAAGAGATAAATTAGTTAAATAAAATTTAATTAATTAATGTTAGAAAGGGATATACAAGATAGATCTAGTGTGATAACAAAAAAGTGAGAATGCATTTTAGGTGTTTATAGTACTATCCTAGTTTTCTCTTGTTTTTGTCATCTATAATCACATAGATTCAATTGATTCAATGCATCAATAAAAACATTTTCTAGAACAAAAAATTTAAAAAGGTTCTAAGCTAAACTAGTGCCCCTACACTAGCACTAAAATTATTGTCCTACGAAACCTATATTCATATCTTGGTAAGGACACAACTAGATGCTACCTTCTTTAAGACCAAAATTTTACTAGGAGCTTCTCATCGATATTCCAAGAATTTCTTAGAACTAGATCGATTGTCCCTAGATTGATATATATGCTCTAATTCTTAGCTTTCCATTTCCTAGTCTTACTCTAAAATTGCTTATTCTTATTTCTAAATTGTATTTCCAAAAATATGTTTTCTATATTATTTTGTTGGTCCCAACTTTGTGTTATTGGATTAGGTTCGATTTAGCATCATTTGAATAATTTTTTGATAGCTTCAATTTTTTTTAATTTTTCAAACTTTAAACGAAGAAAAGTAAAGTTATTTTCTTATATTTAGCAAGATGAATAATAATAAGAAAATATTCCCTAAGAGAATGAATGGTCTATTTCTAATTTCAAGGGAAAATCCTAATCTTTTGAACCATCATTGAAGAGCTACAAGAGTTCAGGGATATTCCTACTTCACTAATAATATATTCTAGAGGATGATAGAATTATTTAGGACTCCAAGTAGTATTAGTTTCCTTAGAGAGGGAATATAATCATCATTAGAGAGCTAAGACGAAGGGCCACTAAAATAATTTTAGGAATATAAGAACAAATTGAGCTCAACGCAATGAACAAAAGCGTTAATTATTTATTTTATTAAGGGGCACAAGAGGTGGATTCAAAATAAAAGCTGGATTGAGATACATCTCTTTTTCCACAATGGAAGAGATTTATTGGAAGTATTGTGAGTAATTTTTTTTATGATGCAATCATCTAGCTTTCCCATTCATAAAAAATGGACAATAGAAGGAACTAATTGTCAAGAGAAAGGTAGGAATCCCATTCACTAACTTTTGGGTGAAAAGAAGTAGAATTTTGAGAAATCAATAATTTTCTTGCTTCTTTTGAACACTTGGTGCATATTTCCCATTCTACCATGTTGAACCACCATTTTGGATTTTACCTACATCTCCTTATTATCACTCTTATAGTTCAATAGGAATGAAGTTCTTGGTGGTTCAAGACAAGGTCCCTAACTTCCTCACAATTTTAAAGGAAGGAGGATTTGAAGCTACCCAAAATTTGGAATAGAAAACAACTACTTGGTTGTTAATGATGGTGATTGTAACATAAAATTTCTTCCTCTGGATATTTAGTTGATTTTTGTGAGAAGGGTTAGTAAGATTATTTAGAATATCCCCTAAAATTTCATTCCTAATCTCAATGTATTTTCAAAATTTATTTAGTTTTAGTTTATTTATTTATTGATTCAACATCTCTCTTAATAGTGAATGTGAGGGAGAGAGTAGTTTGAGCCTTGAAGATTTGGTCCTAATTTTTTTTAGGATAATCTTCCAATTCTTTGCAACATATAAAGGAATATTCTCATCACTAATTATATGACCAATGGTAGAATACAAATGAGCCTCTATTTTAAATTTTATTAGGTTTGATTTCAAGTTAAAATTGACTAGCCAAAGGTGTTCAACATAGGCTTGAGCATATTCATCTAAACACATTTCTATTTACAATCCTCTTCTTACTATATATTTCTACTCTTGAAATGTTAATACATGACATGTTATCATCTCATCCACATGTCTCAAGTTCTTTTTTAACATTTTAATTATAGTTTATAGTTTATATTTATTATTGTCTTGTTAAGATAAAATAATAAAGTTTATTAAAAAATATATATGATGCATTAGAGAAGAAATTTCATCTTGAGATGATATTAGTTAAGACAAAATGTTGCATTCTGTCAAAATAGTTGTGTTTTTAAAACACTCAAATTTTAAGATTTATTAAAAAATAATATTTTGTTAAAATAGAGAAAAAATTAATCCATGCTAAGAAATTTCATGTTATAAGTATAGAAAATAAATTTAAAGAAAATAAAATAAATTCTACCTTATAAAGAGTGACACCCCACAACCTCATTTTTTAGTATTTTATTTGCAACTAAATTGTACTATCAATTTTACAAAAATATACATTCAAATAATTTTTTAATTTGTCTAAAAAATACAAACATAAAATACACTAAAAAATATATATTTCATTTAGGGGTGAAGCACAAATAGTGGTTTACAAATTGAAGTGAGGAAGGAAAAACTCACAAAAAATGAATGCATGGAATATATTTGATTTTAGGGTTTCTGTGACTTAACCTATTGGTTTCCAATCGAATAAATTAGGGTTCTAAGGAATCTAGATCTTTAACCCCTCTTAATACTTTCCTAAATTAAAATGCCATCAAAACTCCCTTTATAGGAAGGGGGGTTCGGATGAACGCTGGTTCGAAAGTAACCCCTTAGTGGTTCGGGCTGAACTCTAGGGGTTCAAGCTTTGAACCTTTATTCCTCATCCCTTCTGTGGTATCAAAACTTGAATTTTAAGTACCTCTTCTAGGAGTCTTCTGCATGGAGGATGAAAATGGAGGAACATTCACAAACCTAACTAGAATCGTAGTTCGAATCCAGCCATCCAACGAATAGCACTTTAATATGTGTTGGTTTTATTATGTATTTGATATTTTAGTTTTATTAAACATAGGTTTTTCATCGAAAATGAAGGTCTCCTATTTTTGCACATGTGGCAATAAAGTGTGATTATCAAAAAAATTAAAATATGAGTGCAATTCAGATAATAGTCCCTGATCCAATAAAAAAAATTGAATTTTGATATATGAAGCAAAAAAGTTATGTGTTATACTTGCCACGCTTATGTCCTGAATTGTAATTCATTTGACTTTGAAACTTTATTAAGGAAAAAATATTCAGTAAAAAACTATCTAACCAAGTGGAAGCACTAGATATGAGAGTTACAAATCTAAATTTGAAAAAATTAGAATTTTATCCTTCATGGAAAAAAAGTTATGCATTGGCAATTGCAAGGCCACTTTTAAAAAAATGTTGCTTTTGAAACCATTGTGGGAGATAAGAAAAGAGGAATCTCGATCTAAAATTCTTGAAAAATATTTTTAGAATCTACACAAATGTGACGAGACTCTTAGTTTGTGATCATCTTCAAATTCTTCACTACAGAAAGTCTCTCAATGTGAAGATTTAGTTTTAAAATAATTTCAGTTGGTCCACTGTAATAATAAAAATTGTAAACCATCAATATGGATCACCCTTAGTTTACATCATTTTAAAATTCAAAACATATATGCCACTTTCTAGTGATTCAAGTAAAATAGTTTGATAAATGTTGACTATTTCTTTTATAAAATTGTGATAGAACTTTGAACTTTCACCCTTATCACTACTTTACCATTTTTGTTGCTCTTTGTGTTCTCCTTTTTATTTTTCAATTCTTTTCCTTTATTTATTACTCTTTTTTATTTTTTGGTAGTAAATTCAAATACTGAGAGTATGGATCATTATTAAGGTATGCCCATTCTCGAAACCTATGGACACATACCTCAACTTAATCATAGGAATTTATCATTTAAATTATTACTTGGAAGGATTACATTGGGTTACATTTGCATGGGACTATGCACTAGATCTCCTACACAAGCTCCTTGGCTCCTACTCTACGGTACATTCATAGGTGGCCATCTACCTTACCATTCACATATTTCTACATCAAATTATTGAAAATACAACCTGTCACCTTCCTTTAAACCTCTTGACGATCCTCCTAGTCTATGCCTTTCCTTACTAGATTTCTCTCTCAACTTGTTAGTGCATCCTCTTAACAATTTGTATCTTAGTTTGTTGTTGTCTTTATGGTGCTCTACCATTTATTTGACTAGCACCCTATTATTCTACCCCCCCACCAATTGGATTATTCAAATTATAACATTGTATTTGTATCCTTTTGATCATGTGCTAGCTATCCTTCCTCCATCTAAAATCCCCCTCAACCTTACTTTGGTTTATTGCCATTGGATTTTAAAATCTCATTTTGGAACCTTGTATTTTAGCCATTACAACCCCCTTTAAAATTATCATTTATATGTTCCCTTATGTGGTAGATCATCTTGTCCTTGATGCCATCCACTAGTTTGTCAACAAATCCACAGATCAATCATATTTTTGACTCTATTGTTCCCCCTTTCTCTATACCTATGTGTTCTACCCAACCACCCTAATGTTAGAAGATGTCTACATTGTCTTCTACCCACACTCATGACTATGAAAGAAAAATATTTGGCCATCACTCTTGGACTAAGACTAGGGGGCATCTTTTTGTCATCCTACAACTCTATAGGTTAGGAAACTTTTCTCTACTACTAAAAATGATGTAGACAATAAGAGTAGGGATCTTGATTAGGGAATGCCAATTGTTTTTGTCCATGGACACATACCACATTCACTTGAATAAGCACACATTTGGTGAATAAATAAGACCAAAATAATAAGAGGTTTAACATTCATCATTTCCATCATTATTATCTTGGATTAACTTGGAAGGACTATGCTAGGTTACTGTCATTGGGGACTATGCCCTATTACACTCTCTACTACATGAGCTTTTTATCCTATGTTATTGTTCATTCCCAGGTGGGAATCTACCTCACTATTTGCCTAGTATTTTATCACCTCATTGAAGGTTCAACCCCTTTGACCTTCCTTTGTACCTCATAAGGACCCTTCTAGGCCACACTTTACCCTACCAACTTGCTTTCTCATGTGATCAATCCATCCTCCCAATATCTTCCATCCTAATTAATTTCTATTTCAATGGAACTTTATCATTTCTTTGATTGGCACCATGTTGGCCTAGGCCATCATTGATTGAGCTACTTGGCTTTTGTCAAATGTTCTTTTATCAACCTTTTGACCAATAGTCGACTCTCCTTCCTACCTACAAAAGCCCTTTCATTCTTACCTTTACTTTCCTTTATAGCCACATCTCATATTCATTTTAAAATTTTGGTGTGCTTATATTTTAAGAACAAATATTAACTCTAAATATTTTTTGTAAATACTCTCATTTT
>VDFB02156149.1:0-10637 GCA_007258455.2 Sequoia sempervirens | reverse complement strand
GTTCCTTTGGAACAATACTCAACACTCGTGACAAACCATTCTCGGGCTAGGACCGTCCTGAGTGCATGCACGTGTATCCTAAGTTGGACACACACTATAGATGTGCCCCTTTTACTCATAGCCTACTAATCTGGAATCCTATTCTTGCAATGTGCAAGCTTTATTGGTTTCCTCTTCTTTTTTGTGTCCCTCAAATAATTTAGTTTTCATTTTCATTTTCTTTTTTTCACGGAGAAAAAGTCTCATAACAAAATAAATTTTTAAATAGCTTACCAATTGACCTCATATACTACACAAATGTATGTAAACAATGAACCAAAAAATTATTTAATTGACCATCCAAACTTATAACAGATTACTAAAAAAAATGATAAAATCGCAAGTTGGAAGAGAAAGTTTCTTTTCTTTGTGATTTATGACTAAATGGATTTGGAAACCATTCTTGATTTGTGTTCTCATGCCTATATATTTAGTGTTTGAGTTGAAAAAAGAAGAAGTTAAGTTGTAGATTTTTGAAGCCATGAAGTGTTGCAAGGGAGAAGTTGTATTGATGTAACTCATTTGAAGGATTAATACAAGTCTTCGATCTCTTTGGATGTAGAGTTTTTTCCCACAAGGGTTTCTCGAGTAAATCTTGAATTATGATTTACATCTTTTGTAATCTAGTTTCAGCTGTGATTTATTACTCTGTTAATTTGGATGTATGAATTTATTACTCTATTAATTTGGATGTATGAATTTATCTATATATTTTCAGTGTAATAATTTATCCTGTTTTTCAACACCCACGGAACAAAAAAATACAAAATACCACGACAATTTAGGGTTAGGTGTTTCCTAATCAGAGATACAAATTTTAGGTGTTCCAAACAAAAATAACAATTTGTTGTGTGGGGTAATTTTCTTCACCAGAACTTGAGTTCATCGGACTTATTAGGAATCATCATAGATTTCACCGTGGTGAAGAAGAAAAAGTTAAAACCAGAGGTTGAAATAGCAGCTGGCATGGCCACATCAATACACTCTTACAGGTGGCCCACATCAACGGTTGAGATTCATTTCCATAGGTGTGGATGAATGTTTGTCGTTGATTTGCATCCCTAGGATTCCCTTTCAGTACAAGGTAAGTCTTTAAGCCTGCCAAATGCCGGGAAACTGAACTGAACTGAATTGAATTTCACCTGAATTTCATTCGCCATCAATATGGATGCCTAAATATAGTGTATATATATCTTTTTTGCAATGTGCAATCTGATGGTTGGATAGACAATTCCTTTTTTACATATATTTTTGGCTCTAGGAAAATTCACTGTCAACAATTCACCGTGGGAAAATTCACCACCACCAGCAGTTCACCGCCACAGAAAATTAATCGCCAAAAAATCATGCAATTAATTTTTCCAACAGTAAATTTTCAATAGTGAATTTTCCGTATGCCATGTTTTTTAACAGCCCAAGAGAGTGCGATTTGATTCTGTGCCAAAAGTTTCCGTTTTTAAAACACCCACAGACAAAGCTGCTGGGATAAAACTGCTTTCGTGGTATTTGCTCATATTGCAAGAATGTGCAGTATAGTTGCATTGTGTGTTGTGGCGCTGTTCAATGCAGTTGCAATGGCAACTGAGCCTGTAAAGAATGTCGGTATACACCAGAGTTCTTCTTCAAGTGGGCACTGTCATAAGCTCTAACTCCGTTCTGGTTGCATTATTGGATTCGCGTTATGATTATATTGAGCTTGCAGAGCTGGTGGAGAAAGCCCTGCTAATGCAGACTCTTGAGGAGGTTGTGGGTAGCAACAACATTACAATTTTTGCTCCCAATAATGCATTTTTGGAGAAGAATTTGGATCCAGAGTTCAGGAGGTTTCTGCATAAGCCTGGCAATCTCAAGTACCTACAAAAATTGCTGCAATTCCATGTGGTGCCCAGGAGAATGGTTGCAGAGGAATGGACTAATGTTACTCACAAGTAGGCCAAGTTTTAGTGGCTAGCATTCCCGAATTGAATAGCTTTCTCAATTTTGTATCTGTATAAACATTGCATAAAATCTTTTCGAATTTGGTATTAGAGATATTTGGTTACAAATTATGACTGATCAATATTTTGGAAAATTCCACCTACAAATTGATATTTTGTTAGTGCCCTTAATAGTTACTTTCTAGTAATTTGCAATAATGTAGTTAAGTAGTTTCTGTAATTGGGCTGTGTGAATTGCATGGAACAATTTTGTAACTTCTCCCTTAAGGATGATGATTGTAGGGTTTAAGGCTGTTTGTAAGGTGGCATACTGTAGAACTTTAAGCATTTTAGTTACATTGGGTTTATAAGATTTTGAAGGGTTTAGATGCATTGGGTTTGAGACAAATCACTAGAATAAACAAATACGGAATGCCACATATGTGTGTTTCACTCAAAATCATTTGTAGTCCTACCTTTCTCTACTTTCCAATTGATTTGTTCATTTTTGTTTGTCTATTCACTAATGCCTCTTAAATGCTTTCCAATTGATTTATTCTTTTGTGTTTTTCCAATTGATTTATTCTTTTGTGTTTGTTCAGTGTTTCTTGAACAAAAAATGGATAATCCAATGTTTTGGTACTTTTTGTCCATGTGCAATTGTTAGTGATGTGATAATGGTCTATATCTAGACTACAAAGCTAGGACTTGATAAAAGTTAAAATGGACATGAACAATAAAGGGTATATATTTTGAAAAATATTATTTCAATTTTTTTTCGACAATAACCATTGAGAAATGGCTATTAAAATCAAATTAGCCATGATTTTTTAACTATATTGTCTTACATATTTTTAACCTCATAGGGCCTTGACCTAGAACAAGGAGCTGAATTTTTAGTTGAAATAGGATTCCAAGAGCAAAGTAATGAAAGTGAATTTGGGTACTGTGACACACCCTAATTATGAGTTAAGGCCAAATGGGGTTATTCATGGTTATTCATGGAGTTAAGGCCAAAGTCTATGCAGAATGAGTTCAATGAGTGGAGGAGTAGAAGGGTAATATTGCAAGCTATGAAGCCAGAGGGGGGTCTTAATGTCAATTCCCCTCATTTTAACAAGAAGATTCCAATGAAAGGCTCAAGCCTGATCTCACTACCACCAATCGAGTATGCTCTTGTACTTGGACCTTCCCTAGCACCTGCCCCTACACCTAGACCTTCTTCTAAATCAAACATATTATTTTGGGTGTATTTAATGGAATAGCTTAACGTTCCTGTGTGTTGTAATCAATTCACTGCCTTTTCAATGGGAACCTAGGTCTCTATTGGAACTATAAACTTTATAGCAAAATCAAAACCTAAAAAATAGAGGGATACCAAATGTCAATATGTTGCCCATGCACTTAATTAAGCATATGGAAATATTGAGGTTTTAGGGCTACTTGATTCTTGAATTCAAGACAATATTTTTGCAGCCTTTTAAACAAAAATATTGGTTGCGAGTTAAAATTGTTTTCAAGCACCTTTTTTTGGTAGAACCCACGTGATGTTGACCTATTGTTTGTTTGGCCTTCCTTCACCTCGCTTTCACTTGCTTTCACTAGATTTCAACTACTTTCACGTCGCCTTCCTTTTGTTCATGAAAATGACAATAACCACCATATAGAGGGTTATAACCTCTTCTAAAAAATTGAGAAAAAAATCCTTCATTTGAAGGGGCTTCGAATGAAGCCCATGTTTTATCATTAAAAAAACTTTTAAAATGCCATCAACTCGAGGGGGTTCATTTGAAGACCCCCTTTGAACAAAGGGGAGACCCTTTGAATGAACCACTTCATTCGAAGGCTATTAGTAATTTTTTTCCCCACAAACATGTTTTTGTTTGTTCAAGAAATTGTAACCCACTATTGTGGGTTCACTCGTATTGTACTTATTTCTTAAAGAAAGTACACTTTGAGAGATTACCATACAACTTGTGCTCTCTCAGACATTGATGAATGAACTACAAATGTTGGTGATGTTCGTCCTCATTCTTAGAATATATAAGAATGACATGGACAAAATACTAAAACAAACTTAACCAAGAAATATCTGAATATGTTGTTTATTAGATTCATGAATGTTGCAATGGTATTCATCGGTCCTAAAGGTAAGACTATGAATTCATAGTGCCCATACCTTTTTCTAAAGGTTGTTTAATGGATATCTTCATCCTTAAGCCTTAAAAATTGATAGTATCCAAATAGTAGATCCATCTTTGAAAATATAGCTTCCCCACATATTTGATCAAAGAGATCATCAATACGTGGCAACAGATACTTGTTCTTTATCAAATTATTTTGTTAAGCATATGATAATCCATACATAAGTGCAATGTACCATCCTTGTTTTTTAACAAAGATAATGGCACTCCCTAGGGTGAAACACTGGGTTTGATCAACCCTTTAGCTAACAAAACCTACAACCGAGCCTTCAACTCTATCAACTCTATTTTGGTCATTTGGTATGGAGCTTTGGATATTGGTTTCTATCCTAAAATTATATCCATAGAGAAATCAAAAGCTCTTTTGGGAGGTAATCTAGGTAATTCATCTGGAAATAAATCCTCAAAATCTCATAGAAAAGGATACTTCTCCATATCTGATTTTTCTTAATCCATAGATTCCTCTTCTTCCATCCCTTGGAGTTGTTGAGATTCATAGTATATCAAGTCATCTTGAAAGTTAAATTATTTGTTATAATCAATTTTCTCCATTTTGACCACAAAGAGTTGACACCCTTTTTGCTTGGCCCTCTTTAGCTATATGGTAGATATTTTCCTTCGCTTGACCTCTCTAAGAGTGCCTTGCAGGAAAATTTTATTCCCAAGGTCATCCAGACATTCTGCCTTTTTTGTAAAATATTCTACCTTATCCCTATGCTTCCATAACCAGTTTATTCCTAGGATAACATCATAGGAACCTAAGGGTTCTACAAATAGGTTCACCTCAGTTGAAAGACTCATAAGTTCAACCTTGGATTCAAACAAACACTGCTCTACCTAAGCTCTTGTCTGGTTAGCATACTCAACTAACCAGGGTTTTGTCATATAACTAGCCTTTCTAGGAAATTTATCTAATATTTTTGGTGAAATTGAACTTTTAATTGCACTAATGAGCTTATTAAAATTGAAATTGGGACACCAAATAAAGTACCCTGAGTTTCAACTAGAGTAATATGGCACTCCACCTGTCGATTATCTAGTGATGCATGTATCCTCTTCTGAAAAATTGCCTATTGAGTTGGTAGGGGATTACCATGAGGTTCTACTCCTTATTTCTTATTAGTACATTGATTTGTATAATGGTTACCTCCACATGTAAAACATCCTCTTGGAGGTCCTCGCCTTTCAAAAGGATTTTGTAAGTTGTCACCATTCTTCCTATAGTTATTATTATTCTTCTTATCACCCCTCGACTCATTCTAATTGTTTTGGAACCCCTTATCACCCTTTTAAAATCCTAATTATCATTATTATTCTTGAATTACTAGGAATATTGTGACTAGTTGAACTTTTTACAGTTCTTTTCCCATTAAAAAGATATGGATTTCAAATTTTGTTCTTGTTTTATGGCCTTCTCATACACTTGGTCCATTATTGTGGGACCATGGACATCTACCTCACCTCCAATTTAGGCACTCAGCCCCATAATAAACTTCCTTGTATGAAATCTCATCCTTCTAATATTGGGATACATATTTTAGGAGATGATTAAACTTCTCCCAATACTCAATTACTGATGAGTCACCTTGCCTTAGGTTCTAGAAATCAACGAGTTTTTGATCAAAGAATATTTGTGGTAACCATATTTTCCTAAATATGATTACAAACTCATCCCATGTTAATCTCAATGAGCTCAACCCTGATTCTATCTTTTTGTTCATCCACCAAGTAGATGCTTCCTCCCCATGCCGCTTTAATCACTTCAAAATGGTTCTTGATTTCAAAGTATTTTTACATTTTGGTGAGCCATGCCTCTACTGCATCTCCACTCACCATCCCATCAAACTTAGGTGGACTCTCCTTCATATCCCTAGATAATTCAAGGGGTAATTGATTCCTTTTCTTGTTAGTAGGCCTTGAATTAGAATTTTTTTCTCCACGCCCACTCTAGGTGGTGCATTCATATTAGTTTTCATCTTCACCTTTGTGAGATGCTTCTTTCTCAAGCATATTCTAGCCTCTAACCTCTTTCTCTAGGTTACCAATTGTCGCTCTTGTTTCATTTAACATTGCAAGGATTTGATCTAATTTCACATTGGGGTTGTCAGAAGGTTTTCCTACCTCTTGGCTATCTCCAAGGTTTGTTCTAGTTTGAACCATGTTGACTTTCTACTTCATCTGATTTTTTTTGTTTATGCATACAATTAATCCTCCAATTTAGCATTTTTTTCCATACTTAAATCAATATTCATTCATTTAACTTTATCAAATGGATAGAGATATTTTTGTAAAATTTCCAAAATTTTATTATAATATCAGTGGATTTACATAGTATCCTTATTTAATATTAAAACTTTGACTCTTTGTGACTACAAGTTGTAAAAAAGAGGGATCTCTTTGAGTTCCTCCTCATCCTTAGAGTCTACTAAAACAAATTTGGAAGGTGGATGTACTCACAAGTACTCATCCATAACCTCCCTACTAATCTCAAGGGCACTAAACCACAACCAAAGGGCATCTCCCTATGGGCCAATGGTTTGACTAGTTTGACCATAGGGATAGGTATTATGGCCTTCATGGTTTCTTTATCCCTCTACTTCTTCTCCATCTTGATACACTTGAGCAAATCAGTTAGGGTCTCAGAGTTAGCGAACCAAGTACCTTTTATGTAGCTAATGTTTTCAAGGAGTTTAACCTTCAGGGATTGAATCTTCTTAGCCTTAAACAAAGAAGGTTTTTGGCTACAAACTTCCTTTTAGTTTTATTTTTCCTTACCATTCTAGAAAAAGAACATTCAAACATTAGCTATTGATAATGTTTGAAGAAAATTTTATGCAATGAGCTCATAGACCTCCATGTATTGAACTTTGTAGCTTTGATACCAGATCTAACAATCTAACTCATACAACACATAAGTTAATTTGTATTTTAACCATGAAGTAAATAAATGCATTTTCTTAAAAATAGGGATGTAAAAAAAATCGTTTTCTAACATCATTTATTGCACATTTTATAATTGAAAGAAGAAAACATTTTAAGAATATGAAATAATATTACAATTGAACTTGTAAAGAACATCTTTCCAATATAATTTTATATATGAATAAGAATCAAGTAAACAAATCCATAATTTACAATTCAGTTTAATGGTCAAGTCTTCCATACTAGATAAATCTTATATTTCACAAGCCTTGGTGTTGTTATCTACAAGAGAGAGAGCATCATCCGAGCACTGTCCTTCTAACCATAGATCAATGATACCCACACACCTTCCAAATAGAAGTGGCCCTACCCTTCAATGAAGAGTATAGAATAAGGAACCATTGGTATGCCATTTGATTCTCTAGTGTTGTGTCCTACATAATTAATTTGGTCATAGAACTATAGACTTCTCTAACTAAGTATAACACTACTGACTGGTTGTGCAATTCTGGATCAGAGTAAACCGACAAGTGCAAGTAGATACTTTTGTAGTACTTTGGCCATACTTTGAAAATATTTAAACCACTTTCATAAAAAGTGGAGTCATATGTTCACCCACCTCTAAATCGACTTGGAAACTTTCATGGCCTAAGGTTTAACTCAAATTAACCGTTTGACCAACTGGTTTGATTATTCAAAATATTTTTATTCAAATAATGATGACTCTCTAAGTCAGTATATGACTAGATTGGTTAAATTTTCTAACTTCGAATGCCCATGTTACGTTCTCGTAACATCTTGGGTCTTGGCTACTCCCACTTGTTCAAGTCATTTAAATGAACCAAGAGAGTGAAGTACTACTCTCTAATTTAATACATACTTAGATATATTGATGACACAACGCCATCAACTTGAGACTATAAGTCTCATCATTAAAAGTATGGCAACAAGTCAAATAAGTAATATTATATAATTTTCAACATAAATAGAAGTACAGTTTTTCTAATAATGTCCCACACTTTTCAAAGATTTTCTATAGGGTTATGTATTTAAGAACTCATTGATATTTGTAATAGCAAAACAATATAATTTCTAAATTATTTGTTTCTAGGAAAAAATTGAGTTCATGTGTTTGAAACTCCTCCATATTTTCAGTTTAAACAGCTGGTTGTACACAAATCACACAACTTATATATATTTAAGTATATATATACATAACTCATTGTATACCAAAAAGAACACATTTATTTCTTATATCAAACCAAAAATGAAATTTCCTTTGAAAAATTAATAAATTGTACAAGTTTCTACAACTGAAACTATGTCTCTTCTTTGTTGTTCTAAATTGTTTGAAGAAGGAAAATCATACACTCTTACAACAACTGTAATTACTCAAACCATATATTGGTTGGTTATATCATCTGAATATTCTTCACAATATAATAACAATATCTTTAACATTCGATGATATAAGCTTTTCAAATTTAAGCTATAGTTTTGAATCATAAAATAAAAAAATACTTAGAGTATAATATACATCCCTGCAATTCTTGATTCTGCACTTTAACTCCAGAAAACTTAGTCATAGAATATGATACGGAATTCACAAAAGCTCGACTTGTAAGAAAATGGATAAACTCGGATTGTAACAATTAGATCACTTTTTCTTTCCGTGGATACCTAAGTAATTTAAAAGGTAGAATACAGCTCCCAAATCCCAGTCCTTGCGCTACACAATCACTGTTCTCATCTTTTCTCCAAACCAACGAATCAGATTGTCAAAAGATAACACTTCTGCTCATACTCACATCTTTATCTTACTCTTTTCCCCAGTGCAACGTAAGTACTCTTTGTGACAATCCAAAATGATTCCTCTACAAAGCTTTTACTCTTTCTTCTCCATCAGCCTCATGCTCAACATCCAAGAAAAATAATGCATAAAACAAAAATGAAAACCCTCTCCTCTAAATTGCACCTTCCTTCCTTTAGTCAAACGATGCCAAGAATAATTACTTCCAACCCCCCAAATGGTGCGCGACCATAGCTCATAAATAGATATGTTATTTTTAGCATAAGTCCCCCTTCTCAGGAATAATTGGCTTCCCACTTAAGTTGTCGTCTAAACAACTGATATGAAAGCATTTAAAAGGGTCGTTAAATCTGCCACTGTAGTGGCTTAAATATAGTTTATAGATGCACTCCAAAAGGTATTTAAAATGCCACAATTTGACATAAACAATGTTGGTTTTAATTCACACCATAATAATTTAAATGCCTTAATATAAGGCTCGACTAGCTCACTTTGTGCCACAGTTGAAGGTTGATAACAAAGCATTGAATGGTAGGTAAAACTGCCACTTAGTGGCTCACCCAACAATTCAAACTTTAGCTTTCATTAATAACTGATAAAAGTTGCATTTAAAATGCAGTTCAAATGTCACTTGTGTGGCTTTAAAACAAATTAAGGAGGCACCAATATTTTCTTTTATCCATGGTGCTAAATTATATTATAATGCCACTCTTGTCTGGCTTTTAAATATATTCAAAATGCCATTTGTCTGGCTTTAAATATGTAGTTCAAATGCCACTTTGTCTATTTTTAAATATGTAGTCTCAAATGCCACTTGTCTGGCTTTAAATATGTAGTTCAAATGCCACTTGTCTGGCTTTAAAACAAATTAAGGAGGCACCAATATTGTCTTTTATCCATGGTGCTAAATTATGGCTTTAATGCCATTCTTATTATTAGTACTTGTCTTTAGGCAATACTATTGCAATGAGTTTTGTTTTTCTTAGTTAATTAGTTATTAATAAGTTACTTTCAACCAATCAAACTAACAATTTTTTTGAAAAGTAATAAAATTCAATTTTGTAAAATGAACTTGCAAAATATTAATTTATAAATTATAAAAAATAATTTTCATCAATTTGATCGACTAAGAAGTTTTGTGTGTTATTGGAAGATTTTCACGAAATGTGAAAATGAACTATCATTTTGCCTCTATTTTTTAGAACTAAGAACTATTATTTTGCAGAAAAAACTAAACTATTATTTTGCCTATATTTAAGAAACCATTATATCACCACATTTACTTGAATCATGGAACATATAGGAAGAGTTGTTAGCTCTCATTAATATTCATCACTTCTATTTATGAAAGAGACTCACCCACAGCTATTTGGCGGTCAAAGAAGTAAAAAAGGAAACAATTTTATATAAATATATAATTATAATTTTATTTTCTCCATTATATTATAGAATTCACACGCCTTTGGAATTCACTAGCCATTTTTATAGAATGTTTTATTTTTTAAGTGGAAAAATAAATATATATATATATATATAAATATATAATTATAATTTTATTTTCTCCATTATACTATAGAATTCACATGCCTTTGGAATTCACCATTCGTTTTTATAGGATGTCTTCTTTTTTAAGTGGAAAAATAAATAAATATATATATAATTATAATTTTATTTTCTCCATTATATTATAGAATTCGCACCCCTTTGGAATTCACCAGCGGTTTTTATAGGATGCCTTCGTTTTTA
>VDFB02156147.1:0-23525 GCA_007258455.2 Sequoia sempervirens | reverse complement strand
AAATGGGAAAAGAGGAACGACCTATAGGAGAAGAGGGGAGAAGTTTAAGAAAGATAAAAAGAAGAGAGTTGCATGGCAAAGGAGAATGGGGGCTACATTGAAAAGAAGGATGATGTTGTTTTAAAAGATAAAAAAAGAGAAATTTAATATGCAGGTTGCACACCATAAGGAAGATATGAAGTGTACCTTAGTAAGTGAAGCTAGGACAGAGTAAGAGAATAGCAAGGGGCAATACAAGAGAACCATAATGAAAATATTAATTATTTGTTATTTTAAATAAAAGAGGAAGTGGTGAAGGATTGGCACACAATAGACTGGGAAGAAGATGTGCAGGAAATGAGTGATTAGTGGAGTTTGGAGTGTCTAAAATAGAGGAGTGAATTTGATGGAGAATTTAATGCCAATGGTCTAGCAGGTTTTCAATTGAATTTCCTAAAGATAAGAGATAAATAAAAGAAATTAATTTATATAATGGATGAACTTTAGTGTTAATTGTATTTAGAGGATTTATTAATAAATGAAATTGTCAATTCAATCAGTTTTTTCGCTATGAATGATTCCAACTCAACCAAGACTCATTAATTGGTATTGTTTGGGAGTTTTCCAATTTTTCCATTTGCATCAAATGGTATCAAAGCCAGAGGTTCTAAGTGTATAAGAAAATTCTCGAGCATGAGGCAGCCTATTCCAAGACTTGCGGGTAGAGTAGAGGATAGAAGGTGGTAGAGAAGAGCTCGTGTGAGGATTGTAGTAGGTAGAGAGAAGCCCTGAGAAATCAAAATCTAGAATGCCACAAAAAGAAGTGTGATTGTAGATTGCAGAAAATGAGATGGAGATATTATTGAGAAAGAAGTGATATGTGATGGATGAAGGTATTATGAAAAGAGGAATATTTTGAAGATGATAACTGAAATAAATATGAGATTAGATAGGATGGAAGTGTGGTAGCATGAAGAATTTGCTAAGCATGATGAATACCAGCATAAGGTTGCAACGAATAAGGAGAATGAGAAAGAGGATGCAAGTGCAACAACAGTGGCTGGAGATGGAGAAGGTAAAGAAATGAGTAGTGAAGAAATTGCAGCTATTGACGAGATTACAGCTATAGAGGATGTGATTGTAGTGATGGAGTGCGAGGATTTTATAGTGAATGGTGAAGAAAAAGATGATTTATTATTGAAGATAAAGTTATGTATAATTAGGGTTGATCAAAATAGGAGAATTAGTAATTGATTCCTTCATTTGAGAAAAGGAATGATTGGCCTTAGTAGTCATTCAATTTTGAAATCCTTCATTAACATATCATTAAAGGATGAAAAAACTCTACAAAACCACTAATGAATTTTCTTACATAATTTATCTCACCAAAGAAGGATTTAAGATATTTTTTTACTTATTGGTAGAGATACCTTTAGAATTGCTTCAACTATATCTAGCTCAACTAAATCCTCTTTTCAGAAATAACATGACCCAACAAAATTCCTTCTATTACTCTAAAATTTAAATTCTTATAATTCAAAAAAAATCTTGATTCATTATACCTTTAGAGGATTTTACTTCAATTAGGAATATTATGAGACCCCACCTTCTATGATCCTTATTAAATTTATGTTTCCTTGGTGATATTATGACTCTTTCTTGATGGAATCATGTTTTTATATGTTTGGACATTATATAAGAGTATTATGGATGATGGATTTCTTTTCATAGACATAGATGTGAAAGGAAGCCAAGTAAGTGGAAGAAACTTCCTACACTAATCTAAGCAAGAGAGAGATGTTAGACAAACATGAAAACTTAGAGGGGTGAATTAGTTTTGCATTATAACCTTCAAACTCTCATTAATATTCAAACCCTTATTAATCATTAGCATGAATATAAACAAATGAAACATCAACACATCAACAACCATACACAATAGAACAATATATTTTACATAGAAAACCCTAATCAGGGGAAAACCATGGTGAGGATTAACTCACATATATATGAATACCAACACTGATTACAAAAGGCTCACTGTCGGAAGGGATCACTCTCCAAAAGAAAGAAAGTCTCACTATTGAGGGCTCACTACCCAAGAAGATCACTTCTTCCAGAATATAAGAGATCACAAAGAAACTATTAAAAAAAGGTCCACTATCTTTGAGCAACAAGAGAATCCACCACAACCATCTGCAACCTTCAACTCACTACCTCTAGTAACTTCAAGCATACTGAAAATGTAGACACCTTCTTTTCACTGCTTCTGGTAGTCTTAAGCATTCATGCTCTCACTCAAATCTCAAAAATTGATCACATACACATCATTTCACATCACACATCACTCCACACACTTCTCCAACAATTTACCTTGCATATATACCTTTTGCAACGATGAATGACCTTCTCCAAGTTAGCTTCAATGGAACGTATGCACCTTAAATGTGAAACCACCAAATAGGTCAACACCAAACACTTCTATGGTGGAAAGAAGTGAAGGGATACCACACCAAGGGTTAACTAGGACCCAAAACTACATTGACACACTATACTAGGCTTCAAAAAACCACGAAGCACATCCGCAAATAATGCTAACATGTCAGGTTGGCTAAACTAGCATTAACACTACCAAGCAACCAAATTCACATTTCACAAGGTTTGGAAACATCCTATGGACCATGTAGCAACATCACACAACATCTTGGAATATTCCAACACCAAAAAAAAATTCAAACACACTAGCATAAACACATGCAACTGAGAATACCATCATCTTGTACAACTATTCAAATTGCCACTGAGACACAACAAATGAACCAAGCTTGTGGAATAGTTGAACACCAAACCATCCAAGGGAAGATATATACAAGCATCATTAGCACATTCCCATATACACAAGACAAGAAACTTTAGCTTGGAGAAATTTAGAAAAATTTCATTTTTCCTAGACAACCCTCTCCACAAGCTAGACATTATCAAACACATCTTCTACTCTATGTTGGTGATACAAGAAGAATGGATGGAAAAGATGAATATTGCAGTGAAGGATGAAGAAAAAGATGTTAGGACAATGAAAGAGAATGAGGTAAATTTAGATTTTGATTTGTTTGTAAAGATGAAAGTGTTAGTGATCCAAATTTGCACCCTAATGCCAAGTTGTGAATGAACTTAGCAGGTTTGGATGTAACATGGGACTGCTTTAAGGTTGTGGGTGTCCTATACGAAAGAAGATCTCTAGATTATGGGTTGGCTCCCCTTTTGATGCCACCTAACTACTGATTTATGAGGTAAAGGGTAAGAAATGCATGAAACATGAACATAAACTAAAAATACCTAAGGTGATACACCAAAACTAACCAAGACTTGATAACAACCTCTCACATTCAAATCAATATCATAAAACTCTGCTTACACAACTCACTTTCACATGCATTTCACATAAATAATTTATAAGAAGGTTTCTAAACAAGACTTTTAGAAGGAAACAAAAGTCTCACAACTAACAACACTATTGAATAACACAACTTATAACATGTTAACATGCATTTTCTACTAAACAGATGCCTAAACATGAGACAAGTTTGTAAGGAAAGATAAATTTCACAAAACAAACTGATCAATCACTAATAGCATACCATGAAACATAAAATGAGAAGGTAAAATATGTTATTATATTGATTCAAAGTTACTCATTGTATAACAGTCCATCTAAGTTACAATACTGCTCCATGCTGAAAAATAACTCTCAAAAGCTAAAGCTATCACTCTACTGGAAAGAAAGAACTCCCTCAAAAATGACAAAATGAAGATACTTAAGCAAAACCCATCAAATCCCCTCACACATGTCCATCTAGAAGGTTATGGTCGGATGCAGCAATGAGGCCAAAAGAGAACCTTCTAAAATCACTCCAAAAAGTCCTCCAAATAGTCCAAGGTCAAGCCAAGACCATAGTCATGCCAAAAGTGTGACAAAACAACCTCCAAAATAGCACATGTTTTTCCAAAACAGTCAAATGCACCACTCATACACTCTCCTCATGTCTGCAAGTCATCATTTTGTCTCCCAGCCTTGACCCATGCAATATGTGTGTTTTGAAAACACAAGACTCCAAAAAAGTATTAAAGATAATAACTTGATTAAGTGATTCATAATACACCACTTAATCAAGCTATTTTACATTTTAAAGCAAAATACAAGAGGGCTCCACCACCTCTTTGAATTACATTACATTTGCATTTAAAAGACATAATAGAAGTGATTTGCAAATCACTTAAATGATATCTTTATACTTTGAAATAAAATGCATCATGTAATGTAATAACAAAATGCTTTCAAAAGCATTAAACAAGGTCAAAAAACCTCCAAGGTACTTGATCATTTCCACTTACCTCATTTTGCATTTCAAGGCCACACATGATCAACATTCTGATTTTCAAAGGGAAAAATAAAGGTTCAAATTTCATCCTATGTGGCATAAAGGCTTCCACACTTCTTGGAAGGAACATTTAAAGGTTTTCAAGGCATATTACATTTTACAGGGGAAGGCATATTTCACATGTTTCATATTGAAACACTTAGCAATTTTTGACAAGGCAAAAAGACATAAGGCATGAAATGCCTAAGTCACCATTCGGCCCCATCACATTTTAATGTGTTTCAAATTTTAAAAGAATGGGACAAAATCCCATCGGCCACCAAAGAATAGGGTTTTACCCTAACCAACAAAAGATGGGAAACAATGTGAAAAAACATTCATTTTCACTTCGAGCATTCTAGAAAATGATGTTGTCGCCATGAGGGTTTCAAGCCTGCATAGAAAATGGTGTTTTTTGGTCGATTCTGACTGGTTATTGCTGAAATATTGTATGGAATCATAGGTAAATGCATTTTTTCATATCAAAACTGTGTTTTTAGTCTCCTTTGAGGGTCATTTGATGCATTTTGGCCGCGACCTGTAGCATTTCCTAACCACTTTGTTCCAATTTTATTTTTTGTGGTTACTTCATCTGCTTTTACAGCCATCATGGGATGGTATGAAGCTCGAATGGAAGCTTGAAAACTTTGAATATGCAAACATAATGAGCAAAAAGCTCAAGTAAGCCTTGAATTGACTCCATTCTTCTGGTTTCATCCAAATAGAGCAAGAATAGCTCATTTCGGGCTTTTAGCTTGATTAATAAAGCAGAAAATTGTTCATTCCTTCTGCATTTTGGATTGAATGAAGAAAAATCAACATATTTTGTTGTTTTTTGAAGAAATTTTGTCCATTCATGTCGCGGCCAAGAAACTATAAAAGGGTTTTTTTGACTTTTCATTCTCATGTAGAAGTAAAAAAAAAAGATGAAATGGGTTCTCATATTTGTTATTTTCCCTTAAAAACTCCATACTAGCCTTTAGAAAGGCTCTGTATTTGCAATTTCACCAAAAAATCCAGTTGGGTTTTGTTTCCTTTTTGAAGAAAACTACTCCTTTGGCTGCAACTGTAGGAGATGAAATATTTTTTGATTATCTATTTCTGCTCTCTTTTAAAGCTCCATGATGGATTTTTCCTAAAGACACTTTGTATTTGCATTCTTGTGTAAACCCCAGATGGGTTTCCTCACAATGTAGAAAGCTTGCAATTTATGTAAAAAACCCTAAGTGGGTTTCATGCTTTTGAAGAAAAAATGTAACTTTTGACCATGACTGTGAAGAACAAAAATAGGGTTTTATGAAATGGAATTTGATTTCGAATCTGTATTTGAAATTCATGAAAAACCCAGATGGGTTCTTCCATTTGTGAAGAAAAACTCCTTTTTAGGTCGCAGCTAAGAAGGAACTGGTTTTCCTTTGATATTTTTGAACATAGAATTCTAATGAAAGAAAACCCTTCTCCATTCTATGCATTTCTAAAACACTTGAAGACATTTCCAGTTTGCTATGACAAGATTGTGCAAGATCATAATGTGAATGAGATTTCATGAGAGAGTGATTAGCTGAAACAAGAACCACCCCTGTTCCACAATAAAATGTTGCCCCGTAAAGAATGAATAGTTGTAAATGATTCAATTCCATTTCATAGTATGAGTATCAGTCAAATAACTACACTTCTTTTCCATTCTGCAATTCTTGAGAATCATAAAGGCTCCGTTTGTTTTGATTTTCTGCATTCTTGTTATTATTTGAAAGATTATCATGCATTTTTCCATTGTCTCTAGATATTGAGTGCTCTCTTCATCATTTACTACGATCATTTGAAGGCTACCTTCACTATGTGCTTGTCCCCCATTGTGGCATGACCTCTAGTTATCTTCTTCATGGCATGGTTGTCTGAGATGACCACCTTTAACTGCTTATCTTTATTGATTTTGGATTTGTATACAAAAATGGAAAAGAAAACCATGTATTGAAATGAAACATCTTTGGACAACAATATGTAGTTCACATAGTATATCAAAAATGCATTGAATCTCCAAACCCTGCACATTTGCCTGAAAACTAGTACTAGATTCCACTGTTTCACTTCACCATAACTTGCCTCTCTAGAAAGACTCTCACCATTGTTCATCATGCACATAGTGTGTATCATGATCACTGTGCTACCATTACTATCTTTTATCTTCTACTTTTATTGTACATATGTTTGAACCTTTTGCCATGGCTCTGTCACCACTATCTTGACTGTCCTTCGCGAGGTGAAGTCTCTCTTCATAGCATTGGATTGTCTTTTACCATCTAATTGTGACTTTTGGATGGTCACTATCAACTTTCATGTGAACCTAATGTTGTCCTTTGGTTTTCTTTTTTCTCTCTTCACCTTGCATTATACATGTGATTCACCTTTTGAATCTGCTACTTACTATGTCAAAAAAGCTTATCATGTATGCACTTTGAATAGTCTTCAACTGAGGCACAATCAAGATAACACCTATGTTGACCCTTTGATAACCACAGAGAGTTGCCTCTCTTCACCGTGGTACTGTCCTTTGTTATTTCATAGGCCTTTTCTTGGAATTTTGATGTTGTCTTCTTAGGGGCTACTGTCACACAGTAATCTCCACCACATTAGACTGTCTTCTGTTTTGGTATCCACTGTACATTGTACCACAGTCATCTTTGAATGTTGTTCACCTACAACTATGTATGATTTAGAATAACTATTTTGTGCATATCCTCTAATAATAGCATTCCATGAGATCACATTTCATTAGCGCATTTAGTTAAGTAGCATAGATGCCTTGTGTATAAATGTTGCAACTTCTCATTTGTAAGATTGATGCAAAATTGTTGTGTTTAAAGCTCTCAAAACCATTTCTCTTTGCATTAATCTTCTTCCACATTGGAGGTCTGTGAATGTGATGGATGATGTCTTGCAAGGACCTTTGTCACTGCTCTTGATCCTCTACATAACCTTATCAAATGTACCCTCCACTTTGTTATTGCTTAATGCCTTTCTTGCATAGAACCCTTGATGACTGATTCCTTGGGATTGAGATCTTTGTGAGGTATGACTGCCCCATTAAACTTTTAGGCCTTAGAAAATGTTAAGAAGCATCCTTGAGGTCTTCCCCCATTCTCTTCATAGGTGATGATCTAGTTGTCTTGTTCATGAATTCATGGTTGTTGTTCATATGCATGAGATTGTGATTTTATCTATTTTTGTTGTCTTGTTCATGACATGTAGCATGAATCCTTTCTTTAGGACTGCCTCAACCTTCATGGCTTCCACAAAAATGTTTGTTGTTCCACATGTTTGCTACCTAGTCTCCTACAACAATTGTTTACCTTTTGATCACGTGAAATACATAACACTGTCTCCTCACTTTGATCCTAGTGGGCAGACACATGTCACCTATGTTGGTGACCTGAAATCTCACCATCCTATGTGATGCATGGTTGTCCAATAGGTTTAAGATGAGAGGGACTTGACAATACCTTGGATTGCTCCGTCTTGCTGCCCCACATGCTTCATGATGATTTCAGGCATGCCTTGATTCCTTCTTTATTATTTAAGAGATGCATAATTGAACTTGATGCATCTCTGAAATTACTTACTTTTTTTTATAAAATGGATCATGGATCCACTTAAGATGATTGAAAGACATGTCCAGCAAAATGTACCTTCCTTTGACATGATGGCAGCCATATGATTGATGCATTATGAAAAGATGAAGTATAAACTCTTAACAACTCAAATTATATGTTGCATCTTTTTTAATCTGATAATGAAAGTTGATCAACTGGTGTGATTCCATATTGATTTAATGCATGAATAGCATGTATATATTTGATCAAGTTGCTCAATTTCCTATCCCTCTTAAAATATTAGAGGGAAGCATGTTGAGCTCTACCCTCGTGGGAGCCACATTTACCCCACATGTTGTAATTAACTGAATCAAAACAGTAACAAGACTTGTATTGTATCTGCACAAGGAACAAACAGATAGATAAACAAAGCATATCATAGGTGTGTTTGATCACTTCTTTCTTGTTTTCAAGGACACTTATGGTATGATGCTTATTTAATGCATCTATAGATCAGTATATACATGCATAGGTGAATGTTCGTGTAAGGTTTGAGATATTTCATTGCTTAGAGCATTGCTCTAACATCGTTGCTATTTCTAGATGTAGGAACTAGGAGCACTATGGAGCTAGGAAAGACACAAGCAGCTCAGGGCAGTAGTAGGACAACATGACACATCCAGAACCAGTCATTTTTAGGCAATGGCTGGTCTCTCTCCTTATATGCACATTTGTATTTGTTTAATTATTCATGTATATGCTTTTATTTATTTTCATTGAATAAGCAAAGTTAGTCCCTTGGCTTGTGAGGGACATTTACACTTTCATGATTATCAATAAAGATTACATTTGTAACACATACGATTCTCTTTCTCATTTGCTGTAATTGCAACATTGGAATAAATGTAATCTTTTTCATTTGACAATCTCTTTCATGCATATTGATGACTTAGCAGACTACGGTTTATCTTTTAAATGTTTAAACGAAAAACACAAAAATAATAAACACTAAGTTACCTGATTTCAGTTGAAAGCTAAAAATCAGATAACAGAAAGTAGAGGATGTAGTTGCAGATTTGTGTGTAGATGTTGCATGTTTGTGTATAGAAATTGTAGAGGATGTTGTAGGTAGCACTTGGCAGAGGTGGTTGATTTGTGGTGGGTTGGATCCCATGAAGGAAGAGAAAAGAAGAGGAGGTTTTTTGGAGGAGAAGGACGATTCATGGTGGACATGAGTCCATGAGAGAAAAGAGGAAGAGGGTACAATTTTTTTTGGAGGAGAGTGGAGCTAGTTTCGATGAAGTGCTGGAAAAAGAGGAAGAAGAACTAGCTTTGTGCACAAGATTCAGTGATGGAGTTCATTGTAGGTTGCATTCAACTTGAAAGATTAGTCACACTACTCAAGTCCATTTTGTGAGTCCTACTCACAAATTTTTTCCTACTCGACATGTCTAATGCAGTAGCATCTGAGCGGACCAGTAATCAACATCATCCAAAAACATTTGATTTTTTTTTGTTCATTTTTGGTTTCGTTTTCTCCATTTCTAGTTGCATTTTAACTTGGTTTTGGTGGTCGATGGTAGAAGATATTCAATGATGTTTTTGTCTTTGATTGACAAAATATCATATTTAGTTATGCATTTTGAAGCTCCATCTTCAAATATTTCACTAGAAATTCGAATATACCAACTAGAAATTTGAATACCAAGGAAGAAAAGTGAATTTTTCATTTTATCCTATACCCGATAGCAGAGGCATTGGAGGTAGTTAAAAAATGGGTCTTTTTTATTTTGCCAGCATAGGGGAATGATAAGAAAATGAAATAAAAAGAAAATGCACAGGAACTACAAGGAGAGGTCACGCCTCTTAGAAAAAATGGATATAATAAATTAAAAGAAGATTAAGAGAGGGGTCAAGCAAGTTTTAAAAATTAAAATATAAAAAAAATGCAGGGAAGAAAATGGGTCGTGCTTGTAGAGAGATAGAGGAGATTAAAAATGAATTACAAAAATTGCAAGTAAAAAAGGAGCAGGTAGGAGGGAACGCAACATGGGGAGATAAGAAATAGTGTATGAATTAATTATGAAAGAAATTAATTAAAATCCACATAGCCAGAGGAGGGAGTGACAAATATAAAAAGCAATGAATTTATATAGAGTGTGAAGTGAAAAGGTCGCTCCATATAGTAGAGGAGGTTGAAATAATTGAAATTTTGTAAGTATAAAGTGGGAAAAGAGGTGTGACATGTAGGAGAAGAGGGGAGAAGTTTAAGAAAGATAAAAGTAAGAGAGTTTTATGATAGAGGAGAATGGGGGTTGCATTGAAAAGAAGGTCGATGTTATTTTAAAAGACAGAAAAAGAGAAATTTAATATGCAGGCTACGCACCGTAAGGAAGATATGAAGTGTACCTTGGTAAGTGAATCCAAGAAAGAGTAAGAGAATAGCAAGGGGTGATACAAGAAAACCTTGTGATTTCAAATAAAAGAGGAAGTGTTGAAGGATTAACACGTAGAAGACTGGGAAGAAGTTGTGCAAGAAGTGAGAGAGTGATTGGCAGAGTTTGGAGTGTCTAAAACAGAGGAGTGAATTTGATAGAGAATTTAATGCCAATGGTCTAGCAAGTTGTAAATTGAATTGCCTAAAAATAAATAAATAAAAGAAATTGATTTATATATTGGATGAACTTTAGTGTTAATTGTATTTGGAGGATTGATTGACAAATGAAATTGTCAATTCAATCTATTGTTTGGTTGTGAATGATTCCAACCGGACCAAGAATCGTGTTGTATTTTTGTTAATTGGTATTATTCTAGGAGTTTGTCAATTTTTTTCGTTTGTGTCACAAGGGGATGAGACATCTATTATTCCTCAAGAGTCCCAAAAGATGTTTTTTATACCATTAATGCTATCTATGATATTGTAATTCAATGTATTATTTTCAAAAAGGTTTCATCAGGCTTTAACAACTTTTGATGTATAGACATCATAAAACATAAGTACATTCAAGGTAGAAAAATTCAACTCACGTCTCAAAAAATTAATGAATGATAAGAATACACAATGAACCTTCCTAGAAGATTATGAAACATGAATCCATAACAATGACAATTCAACTAAGATCAACAAAAAAAGAAAATGAAATAACAATACACCAATATCCTTCTCACATAAATATAAAAAGGACATGAGAACATATGGTCAAGTTAATATCTTATGTATGTTGAATGTACCATGTTGGATATCAAGCCTCAAGTAGATTACTAGTTATAGGATAACATGTAAATCATGGATGTGACCTTCCTATGTAGACGGTATAATGATAAAATTTATAAGATAGAAGAGGTAAGAAGAGGATGATTTTGTAAGTATAACAAATGTAGAACCATTATTTATAAATGACAAGTATGTCTTACACAAGTATTTAGATTATGGAGCATAAATGCACTAAAAAGTCTTCAAATATGGTGAATGTATAAACATAACAAGCTACACTTGAATGATTTGAAAAACATAAATATATCATAATACACCCTAATGAAATAAGAGGAATAGACATACCCAATATAGCAAACAAGACAAAAAAATAAACATACCAACTGCACCTAATGTTTTAATAAATAAATAAACATACCAAACTATATCGATACTTAATACACAACCATATTACATATTACTCAACATTTAACACCACAAGATTGAGACTACAACCTAATTTTAGTGAACACATATTCATAGCTTAAACAATTTCAATTGAAAGGTTTTAATTCAACCCCACATGTCACATAAAATTCTTTTTTTCAGTTCTATAACTTCTAGCTGTTCAATTTGTTAACAGGTCAAAAACATCACATTCAATCAAATTTTGAAATATAAATTATCATTTTGTTGTGTTACAACTTCATCAATTTCAATAGGAATTTTCCTATTAATAGTTCATAGACCAATTTTTTTGTTGATGGCTCCAATGGAGTAATGAGGTGGGTCCCATTTTATTTTATATGTTATCCAAATTCTAAAGTGGTTTGAGTTTTGTTTGATAAGTGCATGTGTCTAAGTTTCGCCTTGGGTAACTATCTCTTTGAGAAGTATTTTTCCTTTAATGGGATTCTTGTTTAATGTTTCATCATGCACAGTTTCCTATCACATGGCATTTATCTCCCAATATCTATTTTCCTTCTAATACCAACCAATAATGAAATGATTTCAATTATGTTCATTTGTTCAAACATTCTATGGGATTACTAAATGTATTGGTTGTAGTAACTGTTTAAAGGTTTTTAAAGACGTGACATATTTTAGAAAGTTGTTCCTCTTCTTCTAGATTTGAGCTAACAACTCATGTTTTTTTTATTTGTTTTCTTCAAATAATTCTATAATGGAATCAATTATTAGTGTTTATTCATAGTTAATATAGATTTATGTGTACTTTGGACATCCAAGTATGAAACACTTCTCTCTTTTTACTATCCTTGTGAAACATAGAAAAGGGATCCTAGGTCCTTAGTGCAAAGAATCTAGGATGCAATAGTGGCCTTTTTCCAAGTTTCATTAGGATGTAGATCACAAGGTGAAACGATTGACTTTCAACCCTGAAGGTGATCTAATCAAACCTGGATCTACATCTAATTAAGGAGGGGAATGGGAATAGAATGGATTGGAAATGATTTGGAATGATTGGCCTAATTAAACTATGTTCCCTAATACTAAAAATGCAAGATCTCGACAATCAATAAAAAGAAACAATCAAGTTTTCATAGATCTGGAAGGTATAGATGACTATATACCTACTAAAAAAAATGGTTTTTTTTTTCCTACAAGGAACGATTGCCCAATGGTCATTGAGTCCTTGCTAAGGTGTCCTGCTCAATTTTCTGGGTCCTTTAGTGGCAAGTCTAAGATCCCTATTTCCACTTGTCCCAAAGTCAAAATGTCGTAAATAAATTTTGTAGGTGAGTTTATGTGTCTTGAAAAGGTTGATGACAACAAATGCAACAATGCAAAATATATCTTCAAACTCTCTTCAATCCTCTTCAAACCTGTAACTTGCACATTCACAAAGAGGGAAAATGGTGTGCCATATAGGGGTTTGCATCAATCAAACCGCGTGTAAGTGTTCCCACTTCCATAATGGCAATGTTAATGATAAAACCTTAATGGAAAGGAAGGAAATGATGAATGAACAAAATGTTGTAACTCACCACCCTTCAAAGGCTTCCTTGAAGGATTGAATTCATGCACATCACCTCAAGGAATTGTATTGTGAGACAAATGTGAGCCTTCCTGAAGAGGCTAAGCATATTGGAAAACTATTTTTAGAGAGCCCAGGTCTGCTCATTCTTGATGAAGGTCATCAAGCTTGAAATAGCCAATCAAAGATATGGAATTCATGCAAAAAGGTTAATTCAAAACTGCACATTATACTCTCAGGAACTCTTTACCAAAATAACTTCAAAGAGCTTTTCAACATATTGTATTTGGTAAGGCCGAATTTTATTAATTATTGCTTGGGTAAAAACTCGAAGCTGTCCTCAACACTTGGTAAAGTTATGGCTAACAGTAGGATTTATAGGCTAAGGAAGTTCTACATGGATGAAATTGGGAATAAAATTCAGAATGGAAAAGAGAGTGGAAAAGTAGAATTTGATGAAACTCTTGCAAAGTTTAGGTTAATGACTGATTCTTTTGTTCATTGTTATGATGGGAAGATTCTAAACAGTCTTACCAGAATAAAATATTTTACTGTGATTTTGGGAGCATCTTCTATACAACGGGTTGTCTTAGATCAAATAAATGAGGCAAACAATTGTGAAAGAACCAACAATTTTGAATTTGAAACAATGGTGTCTTATGTACAGATTCCCCCTATGATTTGCTCCTAGAATAAGGTATAGCAATTTTGAATTAGAAACAATGGTATATGAAAAACTATTTAGCCTAATTGTTATCCTACAACAATTAACTACAGGTTAGAACATATCCATATCAACATAAAATAGCAGGTGCAATTCACCTCAAACTCTGCTATGGTAATTTCTTTGTAAGGAAGTTTGCACTCCATGAACATTCTTTGTGCACATATAGCCAAACATTTAAATTTCTTAACCAAATATCCAAAAATGAGTATCTTGTCATTGCATAACTCCTACTTTTTCTCTGAGTATGACAGTACATGAGCTTCTGGTGTTTCTAGATAGAACCTATAGCAGAAAAGTGCAGTCTCCATCTGAAGGAACCATCTTCGAAGATCTTCCCTGAAATGAGGGTTGAAAACATTAGAAGAAAAGCAATACCATAATTCTAAAGTAACAATTTGTATCAAGCCAAATGTTAGAGTATAATTAAAAGACAAATCCTACAATTGGACCTCAAATTGGACCAAGCAGATTTTTGATTTTATATTTAGAATGTAGGAACTTTCTCTGTCGGAGCTTCATGACCTCAAATTGGATCTCCAATTGGACCAGCAGATTTATGATTTTATCTTTAAATGTAGGAACTTTCTTTGTTTGATATTCACTTAATTTCAAATTGATTGAAAATTTAGGACTAGATGGCGATTTTTTTGTCCCTCGCACATTTGTATCTTGATACTTAGGTTCTACTGATTGAAAACACCTATGTTTCTAATGCCTGCACTTCCAACCTGGTTATGTCAGCGATAGCAACTCGTTTGTTTGAACCATCTCACGCCAATGTTGCATCACACCTATTATTTCTTGCATTATAAAAATGCCACATATTAACCCCTTCTAAATAAAACATTTAACCAATTATAAAACCATAATTAATAAATCATTTCAGTTACAAAAAGAATTTGATGTCATTTACTATCAAAACAAAAGTTGTATAAATCACAAAAAATCCATGAAGCCTCCTAAATGTAGCTTAAAGCAAGTTTACAGGATGGGTTTCAACATAAGAAGCTTTCTTCTACAACTCTCAATGAATGTATTATAAGAAGAAAATAAAATTCTTCACACTCGAAGTAATGTAGTCAAACATTTATTCCAAAAGTATGTTAGTAGGTGTTAACTAAAAATATAATGATTTTTTGCTTGGTTTCTTTTATCAATATGCCATGTGGAAATGGAATAATCACTAAGAAACCCTAACAATAAAAAACAAAGTAAAGGTTCAAGAAAGGAAATTCCAATGTACTATTGTGTAATGGTGATGAAGGAACTTATATGAGCATGACCTACATACAAATCCCTACCATTGAATTGTCATCCATCCAAAGATAAAATAAACAATGTAAGGATTTGAGCAATATAATTCCAAAGGGTTATGTTGTAACAGTAATGGAATCACCATAAGATTACAACCAAGGAACATATTGTTGTGACTTTAATTATGTGATTCATAACTCTATTGGTCATGTGGCATAGTTGTTCTATAACAAATACAAGATGCATTCATGTGTGACCCAAGTTTAATGTGGTTATGTTGTGATAGAAATGGAGGCACTATATGAGCACAATTCATGTACAAATAATCACTATCATCACACTAGGTGTCAATCATCATTGCGCATTCAAGTTGACTCGAAGCCTAATGTTACAATGTAAATGATAAGATGATCCAAGAGTGACAATTCTTACTGCACAAAAGAGCCTATAACCATGGTTGATATGCAGAGTGGTTGTGTTATATCAATTGTGTAGTGCATTCAAGTACAACCCATGTTTAATGGGCTATTCTAGAGAGTGATCAAGATTTTCTAAACCTTATGAATGTTACTTAAAAGTGTATAGCTTAAACTACAAACCAATTTTGTTACATACTTGGATGCAATTTTCGGTTACCACAAACTAAAATAATGTGATTTACTAATAACCATTATAGGAAGTATTAAAGCAAGACCCATGCTATATAGGATACATTTCCCTAATCACGTTTACATACCTTAATGATTAAACACAAGCTCTTACCACACTCTAAGATACAATCCAAGATCATACCACACCCTATATCACACAACTAATTTTCGACCCAATATTTACAATTGTTTTTAATACCAACAAAAGCATTGGTAAGAGCATGACTAGGGTACAAACCCTAGGCCTCTGTAGAAACATAAACCATAACTCTACAGCAAAAAAAACCCAATACCATTTTTTTAAAATACCCATATAAAGAAAATGTCCAACGTCCTTTTTTTAAATAACAAGATAATCAATAACAAAGGGTTCACCGAAAATCAATTTTTTTTAATGCCCGAGAAAAATGATAACAAAATCAAACTTTAGAAAACTGTATGTAATACCAAAAAAGGTAGAGACGTCATTTGTTTATCAAAAAAAATTATTTTGATAGCAAAAAATATCCAGTACAATTTTTTAAATACCTATTTCAAGTGAAAACCAAGCATCAAAATACCCAAACATCCAATAAAATAAAATATTGAGCATCAACTTTTAAACATACCTAGATATCCAATAACAAAATGGCTAGCATCATAAAATTCAAATAGCCAAATAGTACTTCATAAAAACACCCAACATCAAATTTTTCAAATACCCTAAAAAAAATAAGAATGGTTTGCTTACCTCCAAGATGATCCACAACAAAAAGCTCAAAATCCTCAAGACATACTTCTAGGTGGGGAGTTGTCTGATAGAAGGATATATTTGGCCACATTCTAGACCCATACCTTGAAGCACTGCTGGCAAGAGATTCCTCCACTAGGAAATCCCTTTGATTATTGCTCAATATCTCTATATTCAAAACCCTTCAACCTCTGTTTATTTTCCCAGACCATTTCTTCTAACTAAGCAGTAGTTAAAAACCATGGGAAAATGATGGTCTTATATCATTTGATTTTTGTTAGGAATTTATAAAATATATATATAATTTTGTATGCATAGGTGTCGGGTAAGGCCTAAATTGACGGCTAGGAAGATTTTCTCTCAAAAACAAAGTTTGATAAAAAAAACTAGTCATTTATAGCTATGTTGCAAAAAATGAGTACAATTTAATCATTTTTAGTTGTCATGACTAAAAGTTTTAGTCATGTAGTCATTTATTTTCCAAAGTATACTAGTGGTCCTTATTAAGGTGTCCTGCTCAATTTTCTAGGTCCTCTAGTGGAAAGGCTAAGATCCCTATTTCCATTTATCCCACTATTAGAATTTCGTAAATAAATTTTGTAGGTGAGTTTTCATGTCTTGACAAGGTTGATGACAACAAATGCAACAATGCAAAATAGATCTTCAAACTCTCTTTAATCCTCTTCAAACCTGTAACCTGCACATTCGCAAAGAGGGAAAATGTTCTGCCATATAGGGTTTTTCCTTAGTCAAACCTCGTGTAAGTGTTCCTACTTCCACAACGGCATTGTCAATGATAAAGCCTCAATGGAAAGGAAGGAAATTATGAATGAACAAAATGTTACAACTCACCATCCTTCAATGGCTTCCATGAAGGACTAAATTCATGCACATCACCTCAAGGAATTGGATTTTGCTTGCTTGAATGCTTGAATGCTTTAGAGACCTATAAAAAAGATGTTAGCCTTCACAAAATAATGACAACATGATGACATAAACTCATAAACACTTTGATATGATGCTTGGATCTTCAATTTTGTAATAAAACTCTGAAATGTTGCTCTTGAATTGCTCTTTAATGCTCTTGAAGTTCACCTCTTGCTTGATCTCTTTCTTGTCTAGTTTAAAATGGTGAAAAGACTAGGTATTTATAAGTGTTTATCCAATTTCCTAAAAATTGGATTCCAAAAGCTGACACTTCATATTTGAATTTTGGATGTTAAAATGACACCAACAACATATTTGAATTTGGGTCCTAGCTAAGAAGGGGGACCCAGTCGCCCATGGGCGAATGGGTCTTGGCCCAAATTTCCAGGACACTCAAAGTTGAGGACAATTTAATGATTGGATGCATTTGTTCATTGCTTGTCCTCCTTTAGAAAACGGTAAAAATTAGGCTTTGAAATGCATAATTTGAAAAATTAGAAGCTTAATTAAGTCCAATAAATTAAGGGGCCAAAACATAATGTGAAATTGTAAGGGTATACAATTTTCTACATTACACCTTATATTCCAAAAAATACAAACCTCTCTTCCCACTCTTCTTTAGGTGTCCATTTGTTTGTTTTACATCCAAGTCTATGGGACATGGATCTTTTCTCTCCATTTGATTCCAACCCTTATATATGATTTTATACAACGCCCATGAGTTGAGTTGAATTGTGTAATATATTGTTGTCATTACTGTTTGTTTTTTCCTCCACAATTGCTCTAAACATTTTATTTCACATAGTTTTTATGACTCTGTTAAGGTTTGGACATTTGAATTCAAGCTATTTGTTTCATCCACGTGTTCTTCCTTCTATGCAACTCTTCACTAGGCCACCTACCAATCTTCATGTTTTCTATTTTTTCTAGTAACATAATAACCTAGTCATAGTGGTTGCCTCTAAAGGGACAGTACCTATCTCTACAAGGATAATTACATAGGGATCTAAAGCCTTAACTATGCAATTGTTTGTAATTCAGCACTTATGAAATCTTTTTGTTTACCTTCATTTAAAACTTGACATTCTATTAGCCCATACTTCACTTCCATACAAGAACACTATTGTGATAAGTAACCCATGTAAGACCTCGGTAGTCTTCCAATTTCATAACTTTGTATTGCATCTATTTGGGTGCATAAAGAGCTCTACAACTTGCTTGTATTTTTTTCATCCTAAACGTGTCCCATGTAAGTTTTTTCTAAAAATCAAGGCCAAGATATGTATTCTAATACTATTTCAAAAGACTATCCTTCAAATTAAAAGCAAAAATGTTTCTTCTTCTTTTAAACAATGAGAAAATCAAAAAATTTGGATTCTTTGATATTCACTTGCATCCCCACTTATTTACAAAGGGGCTTTAGCCTCACTAGATGATCTCTTAAATTTTGGGTCGTCTCTACTATTAGAATTAGATCATCAACATAAATCAAGAGTTTCACCACATACTTGGGCAGGTGGACCCCTTTCCCTCCAAGTTTGTTTATCCAATCTTCTAGCTTGTCAATGTACAGTCCAAATAAAGTTGGGGATAAAGATCATTCTTGATTTTATCTTTGACCCACTCATACAATCTATGAGTTACTATCATTTAATGTGTTCAGAATCCTAGTTCCTCCATTTTGCTCCATAATTTTCTCCTTGGCACTATCAAATGCTTTCCTAAATTCCACAAAGCAACAATAAACATCTCATTTTTATCCCAAAACATTTTCAACTAGATGTTTGAATGTGACATAGTGTGATAGTTGAGTATTTGGATCTAAAATCTACATGCCTCTTTGCTCTTTTTTCATGTTCCTCCACCCAATTGCTGACCCTACATTTTATCATACTCCCACAAAGTTTTGTGAAGAGTGGATTGACCATTATAGATCAATAATTTGAGGCATTATTTACATCTCTACTTTTAATTAAGGTATGGTTAAGTTGGTTGTCCACTCCATTAGGAACCATTTTAATGGTCTTATTAAAAATTTCTTTAATTTGAGGTACATGAGAATTTCCACTTCCCATTTTAGATGCTTTGCTTGTAGGTTGTCTTTGTCTTGAGCTTTACCTATTGCTATCTATTAAATCCCTTCTATGATATCCTTAATAGTGAAAATTTCTTCAATAAAATTAATTGTAAGACAATTTATATTGCAATCTAGCATTTGAAACTATTGTGACTAAAGGATTTAGTGAGTGAGAATCAATAGTTGGTAATTTATTGGCCAAACACTGTTTCTTTTTTATTATATTTTTTTTAGATATAATACCAAGGGATCTATAGGGCCCCCCACTTTTGAAATTTAAAATGCATTACACTTATGAAAACTAGCTTGGAAAACGAGCATAAAAAAACTTACAAACAAAAGCCAAATTAAATCTCTTAAACAATTTCATTATAATATCATAAGTTATAGGTGATGCAAAAGAAATCGCGTGTTTAAGCTTATGATATCCTACTATCATCCACCCCTCATTTTTCGGTATCACCTTCACTCCTCCCCCTATTCCTCCATCCAAAAGAAAATATTGAGCATAAATAACATGATAATACCCTCAAGGGCTCTAACTTTTGTTGACATATAGCTTCCTTTTCTAATGAGCCTCATGAATCCTACAAAATATCCTCCTAGTGTAGATTCAAGCTTTTTCTCAACAAAGACATTCTATACAAAGGTTTCTTCTCATTTCGAACCTTTTGAGCTTTGACTCACTACTATGCTTCCTTAGCTAATACTTTATTTACATTTGGCAACCAAGCTTCATGTCACCCATCTTATTTATTATTAAGACTGGGTGGAGACTTAGACAAAGAGCAACCAACTAATTGACACTTCAAGGATAAATTTCTACCCCATCGCAATTTCCTTTCTTTTCTCCTTTTTATATTTTCTAAGATTAATCCAAACAAGTGCCCTACCCCATAGCAATTCCAAAATCCAAAAACTTGCTTATGATAAACCATTGATTGCTTTCATAAGGAGTCTCTCACTTTTAGCCATATCCATCGACAAACCCAACAAGAAATTCATTTCCACCAAAATACAAGTGTAAGAAGAATGGGGTCATAAATGATTTTTTTTAGCTATGGAAATAAATTTACATAGAGAAATACCAATAGCCACCATAGAGGAGCAACACTAGAAGTGCAACTACAAATTTCACATTCTAACCCAAATTGGAAAATCCTTAAAATTATCACTTAGTGGGGTTGAAGCCTATGTACTAGGGTTTTATATAAAGAGCCACATGCTCCCAAGACCATGGCCCTTTGACCAACATATTCTCTATCAATTTCCATATCATATACAATAATTTAAAAAACTTTGAGAATAGAGATTTATCACTACAAGAGCACTATGAAATTCCCAATATTCTTACCCATTTGTGTAGGTTAGGTAATCTAGGTCATAATGAAGAGAATCTACAAACTAGCACTCTATCTACTTAGAACTTTGCTTCTTCCTACACAAAATCTACCTACACCAACGATAGGATCTCTTCAAACTATTTAACCAAGTGACCTACAACAACATTCCTTACATGTTGCTCAACACCAAACATCTCAACCTTTAATGTTCACTCTCTCCTACACATTGTGAGCTATGTATAAATATATCAAAAGAAAGTATATAATATTCTTTAGGTATGTAAGGTCACTTGTTATTTGAAGTAGCTTTTGATGTTCTTTCATAATCGATGTCATGTTGATGTCCCATTTAGCAAAAAGATTCCAAAGAGAACTAAATATCTTATCATCCTTTTTGTGGCACTCATTGACTACAATTATATTTGAAGAAAATAAAAAGATATGCTTTCAAATTCTTCCAAACAACAGCAAAGCATGTAGTATAGAAATGAAAAGGTTTTAGTAGTATTCTCATGTAGATTAAGAGGTTCCTTTTACTTTACCACATTTCAACTTAATATCATCAACACACTCCAAACTAAGAGGACTGTGTAGCTCAATTATTCTTGAAAAAAAAATCTTTCAACTTAAGTTTCAAAACATCTTTTAAATATTAAACCCTTTTGTTATCTAGTCATACCCACCCTCTCATATTTAGTGAAGATCTATTTAAATATTAAACCCCTTTGTTCCCTAGTCATACCCACACTCTCATATTTAGTCAAAATTTGTTGTCTCATATCTAATCAACATCTATTTAAATATTAAACCCCTTTGTTCTCTAGTCATACCCACTCTCTCATATTTAGTCAAAGTTTGTTGTCTCATATTTAGTGAACATCTATTTAAATATTAAATCCCTTTGTTCTCTAGTCATACCCACTCTCTCATATTTAATCAAAAAAATTAAATTGACAATTACTTAATTAAAAAAACATATTGAAAACAAATTAAGAAATTGCTAATCTTTGAAAGTACTCCTTAGCATTTTAACATTTTATTAATTTATTTTATCAAATTATTTTTCAATCATCTGATTTATAATTTGTAAATTGTTATCCAAGCTACAAACATATAGGTATTCAAAAACAAATAAAATATTATGAATGGCTGGTTTAATCACTTAATTGAAAAATTCAAACCTATATTTCTTGCCTTCAACCAGAACAATGACCAACAAGGTACAGGTTAAATGCAATTTATTTTATCATTTAAAAATATTATAAAATAATCAAATTAGCCCAAAATGATGTGTTGTCAGTGGAGACCTTAATAAACTATAAAGAAATCAATTATAGATAGATTTCTCATTTTATAAGAACATATTAAGACGATCCACACAAGGAAAACTTCTTTAGCAGATACATTCTTAAAAAAGATGTATGCAGACAACAAATAATTAAAACAGGCCTGCCTTGCTGAAATTAGAAAAGATGCCACAGATAGAGAACATCCAGACACAAATCTTTTGGAAGAAGTGTTTCCACAGATCTGGATGGACATGAGTGCTGACTAAACTAAATATGCTACTTATCTAGATTGCTGGCAGCCACATCAATCACAAATCTGTAACGGACATCATTCTTATCTAATCTTGCCATTGCTTCGTTCAAGTTCTCCATACCCACAATCTCAATTTGACAAGAGACATTCTTCTCTGCACAGAAATTTAGAGTTTCCTGTGTTTCCTCCATGCTCCCAATGAAACTCCCTGGTATGCTTCTCCTTCCTGGAAATGAAAATTAGATCGGTTCAGCTTAAATTGATAAGCCCTTTTAAGCACATGTAACCCAGATCCATACATGGATAAGGAGGAGGAACTAATTTGTTACCAAGTATTAAAAGAGGAGAAACAAAGTGCATTGGCTCTGGAACAATCCCAAGCATGATAAGTTTTCCATTGATCTTTAACAGAGAAAGGTATGGCTCCAGTGGATGGTTGGCAGGAATGGTATCTAGGATGAAGTCCAAGCTCTCTGCTGCTTTCTGCAAGACACAAAAAAGATTGTAAATAACCCAAGGGAAAAACAAGGAATGATTTCTAACTTCTCCCTTGGCTATTGGAAATATGGAAAAAATTATTCATTGCAACAAGTGAAACCAAAATCAGCAATCGATTAGTCATAGAGACACATCGGAATGTCCCTGACTAAAAGCAAACCATTCTTGTTCCTAACTGTTTGTTTAGAATTGATATCCCTGCACTTCTAAATCAGATGTCTAGAAAAAAGGTTGTTTTCTGGGTCACTGGCAAGCTTAACACCAGTTTGGCACATGTCATACCCTACTACAAGCCTTCAAATTTTGTACCTTTAAGTTTTAATGATCTGAATGGATCATAAATATTGTAATGAACATGCACAGATATGGATTTTTATGAACAATAAATGGTTCAAAAAACTAAATGCAGAGATGGGAGTTCAACAAGGTTACAGAGTAGAAAAACACTGAGACTGTACTGCGATTGCGACAGTGTCCTGGACTATACTGCATTTGCGGCCATGTCTACCGACAGTACACATGGTAGAGCTCAGAATCCAAACCAAACAGGATTCCTACAGCTTCTGATTGTGATCAAATTTCTTCTTGGGCCTTGGAGGAC
>VDFB02156145.1:0-14444 GCA_007258455.2 Sequoia sempervirens | reverse complement strand
TGGAATCTAATTTGCAAGAAATTGAATAATTGCCTATAAATACCTATTCTTTTCACCATTTTTTGAAACTAGACAAGAAGAGGAGAATTTATGAGCAAGAATTATTATCAAGAGTAGCATTTCAGTGATTTATTGCAGTAATTCAAGATCCAGGCATCATATCAAAGTGTATGTGACTTCATGTGTTCATATTATCATTGTTTTGTGAAGGCTAACCCATTTTCTAGGTCTCCAAAGCATTCAAGAATTCAAGCATTCAAGCAAGAAAGATTCAAGTCCTTGAGGTGATGTGTATCAATTCACTCCTTCAAGGAAATCATTGAAGTGTGGTGAGTTGTAGCATTTTGTGATTTCATTAAATTCCTTCCTATCCATTATCGTTTTATCATTGACATTTCCATTGTGGAAGTGGAAACACTTACACAGGGTTTGACTGAGGCAAGTCCCTAAATGGCCCAACATTTTCCCTCTCTTTGAATGTGTAGGTTATAGGTTTGAAGATGATTGGAGAATTGAACACAAGTTATTCATTGTTGCATTCAAAGCCCTAGATCTTGTAAAACCACAAAAACTCGCCTACAAAATTATCCAACAATATTCTAACAACTTTGCAAGTGGAAACATGAGTCTTAGATCTGCCACCAAAGGACCCCAAAAGTTGATTAGGACACCCTATCAAAGACTTATATGCCCCTTGGAAACTATTTCCTCCTATAGTGGTTGAATCTAATTTTTCTGGGTAGGTACAAAGTCTCATGCACTTCCCAGATCTACTTGCAAACTACTATTTTAGTTTGTCAATTGTCGGGATCTTGCATTTTACATATTAGGTCACATAGTTTAATTAGGGTAATCATAGAAAATCAATTCCAAATCATTCCAAAGGATGTAAGGATGTAGGCCCAGGTTTGATTGACTCACATTCATGGTTGAAATTCTATCTATTCACTTTGTTGATTTGCATCCTAATGTACCTTTGGAAAAGGACCAAAAAGCAACCTTAGGTTTATACCCTAGACTTCGGGTTACCTTTTTCTTATGTTACAGTTTAAAATAAAATATGATTATTGAGTGTGTTTTTACATTTTTTGCTCACATTACTACCATCTCTTTATATTTTGAGATGATATTATACAATAATTAGAATTTGATTATAAATCTCATTTTTTAGCTTATTCTTTAAATGACCAATTTATTGCATGCTAATTAATTTGGGAAATTCATTGTTCTTGTGTTTAATAAATATTTTCATTATTTTTTAAATGGTCAATTCACAAGAGAATGTATAGATATTATAAGTACAACTTGTGTAGTCCAAGATTGATGCAGGAGCATCCAGGTGCACAAGAAATCTTGCACACCCAAAAATATTTATTTTGGTTCTTTTGATTTTTTGTTGTGTTTTGTAGGTACAATTATCTTTTATTTTAATTATTCTCCCAACTCCTTGAAAATGTAATCAAATAAATTGGATTTAAATTTAATTCAAATTTGGATGGGAAGATGCTGGAAAATATTATTTAATTAAGTTATGGAAGTTACACAAATCCCACGCCCTAGTTGATGGAGGCCATTCTTGTTGGAAAAACAAGGACAAACAACTGAGAGGGGGGGTGAATCAGATGTCACAAAATATTTAACTTCCCAAACTTCATTCAACTTTAATCTCAGATCTGATGAATGAACAATAAACAATAAACCATAAACAATCAACACATCAAAAACACAAAGAACACCAAGATTTTTTTATGTGGAAACCCTGTTAGGGGAAAAACCATGGTGGATGTTAGTCCACAAGATTATACACTGTTAAAAGTATAAAGAATAATAATGAGAATGCACATGCATTTAGGCACACTTCCTAGAGCTCAATGTTCAGATATAAGAGGGTTCACTGCCCAAGAAAGATTCAGATTAAAACCATCTAGATTGTGAACTGAGAAAATAGAATCTACTAATGCTTGATTATAGTTCTAGTTAAGCACATAAACACTTCTTTACTCTTCTTCACTCTTCTTAACACTCGGCTTCTACCTTCAAATGATCTTAACAATATTCACAGATAGGAATCACACACTTCACACTTGCACTCTTCCAAATGATAAAACAATTGCTCTTATATATCCACAACATGAATTACATCAACAACTTCATTGGCCAAAACAAAATATAAAACATATATACAATGTTGGCCCAAATTTACAAGTAATTTTTTAATGCGAATCAAACACCATCGACCAATATTATGTTGTGACCCAAAACAACATCCTCGAGCATGCAAAACATTCAAATTTTAATCTCCAAGGATCCACAACATGTTACAACCACCATGTCGGCCAAGAACATGAAAACGTGAGCACACAAGAGAAAAATCTTAGACCATGAACACACTGATCAATGCAGACATGCACTAAATATAGAGGATGATCTAGAAGCATCTACAATTAACAAGAACCAATAGAGAAACATCCGCAACAACTGAAATTACTAGAATCACACCAATTTCAATCAGGAATACTAACTGAAACCACAGAAACACTATCAGAACACAACTATTCATAACAAGATCAAATCTTCATGCGAACCTCTAAAACTTTCGATGGATAAACTAGATACACTCAACAATAAACCCTTTAATCCATAACGAATGAACATCAATGTACTAAGCAAGACACCTTCATGACCTTCACTATTCCACTGGCAACTTGCAACTCTTTCTTTTAACAAATTTCTCAATATCCTCAACATATACAACCTTCAATACTTTAATGCTAATAGTGTTGACATCAATGACAACATATCAAGAACACAACCATAGTATCCAACAATCTCCCCCTTTGGAATTGATGGCAACACATGATGTGAAAAACACCATCAATGCAACTCTTAATCAATACTTACTCCCCCTTAGATTCTGACTCTTCTTCCTCAACTTCTTCTACAACTTCTTCTACATGATCTTTACCCCACAAGGCTCTTCTCCCTAGATAATTCACAATTTTTCACATGACTCTTCTCCCCCTTTGACATCAATGGAAAAGATAAACATTATCTTCCCACATACAAGCTTTGAACCACATATCTACACATATGACTACTCCCTTTGAGTAGAAGCCATGAAAACATCAATCCAAATCAGAATATAGCTTTCAAGTATACAGATTGATGCAAGTAAATGCATCTCTAGTTCATATAAGAAGGGTAATCACCCCTAACATCCCTATGAGATAATCAAAAGTATCCTTTGGCAATGGCTTGGTGAAAATGTCTGCAACCTATTCTTTGGTAGGCACATACTCTAATCTGACTTCTTTCTCATTCACTTTCTCCCTCAAAAACTGAAACTTGATTGATATATGCTTTGTCTTAGAGTATAGCACTAGATTCTTCAATATGTTTATTACACTTGAGTTGTCACAGTATATGGAAATAGGTTCATCATATACTACTTTGATATCTTTCAGCTTCTATTTCATCCATATCACTTGAGTACAATTACTTGTAGTAACAATATACTCTGCCTCAATAGTAGATAGGGAAATGGAATTCTGGTTTTTACTCAACCAAGATACCAGCTTCTTCCCTAGGAAGAAAGAACCACCACTAGTACTTTTCCTATCATAAACATCTCCTGCCCAATCCACATCAGTATATAAATTCAATGTAAGATCATCATCTTTAGGATTCCAAAGCCCAAAATCAACTGTTCCTTTCAGATATCTGAAGATTCTCTTTACAACAGTCACATGAGCCTCTTTTGGATCAGCTTGATATCTAGCCACCATAAACACATCATTCATGATGTCTAATATGGTTTGAGTTAAGTAGAGCAATCCACCAATCATTGACCTGTACCTTGTTTTATTTTCCTTAGGAGAATCATCATTATGTGTTAACTTACCTCTGGTTACCATGGGTGTACCAACAAGCTTTGAGTCTTTCATGCCAAACTTCTTTGATAACTCTCACATATTTGGACTGAGATATGAAAATCCCATTGTCTAACTATGTGAATTGCAATTCAAAAAATAATTTCATCTCTCCAATCATACTCATTTCAAATTCGCTTTTCATTTCATCAACAAACTTCATACATAAATCATCATCTCCTCCAAAAATAATGTCAACAAAGACTTCAATAATCAACTCTTTATCATGATCCAACTTAAAATACAAGTTGCTGTCAGTAGTACCTTTATTGAGTCCAAGCTTCAGTAAGTATTTATCCAGTCTAGCATACTAGGCTCTCGGGGCTTGCTTGAGTCCATATAGAGCTTTCTTCAATTGGAAAACCATGTCTTCCTTATCAGTCAGTTGAAATCCATCAGGTTGTTCAACATATACCTCTTCTTCTAACTCACCATTCAGAAAGGCTGACTTCACATCCATTTGATAAATTTTTTAGTTTTTATATGCAACATAAGAAAGAAATAATCTTACAGCTTCAATTCTGGCAATAGGGGCAAAGGTTTCTTCAAAATCAATACCTTCCATTTTTTAATACCCTTTACATACCAGTCTTGCTTTATTCCAGAACACTTCACCTTGTTTGTTTAGCTTATTCTGAAAGACCCATTTAGTACCAATCACATTTTTATCTTTAGGTCTGGGAACAAGAATCCATGTATCATTGTTTTCAATCTGCATCAGTTCTTCCTTCATAGCTTCCATCTAGTATTCATCATTACAAGCTTCATTGACATTTTTAGACTCTGTTTTGGAAATCAAGAAATAATCTTCTTCAATCCTTCTTCTAGTCTGCTCACCTTTATTCTTGTCTCCTATAATTTGATTTTTAGAATGATTTAATCTCACATACCTTAGAGTTTTAGGATTCACTCACACTTTTGGTTCTTCTGTTCTTTCTTTTGCACTTCCACTTGTCTCTCCTTCTTGACTTTCTTCATTTACCAGAACAATTTGAGCTTGATTCTGTGTTTGAGCATTCTTCCCTTTGCTTGTACTATCTTTCTGGTCATCTAAATCATATCCGCAATATCTAGATGATCTAGCAGAGTCCTCATCAACTTTGACATTTGCACTTTCAACCATTTTTCTCAATCTTCTATTATAGCACCAGTAAGCCTTGCTCTTGGTAGAGTAACCTAGAAAGATTCCTTCATCACTCCTTGCATCAAACTTTCCTATGTCCTCATATCTCTTAATGTAGCACTTGCTTCCAAAAATCTTGAAATATTTAACAGTAGGCTCATAACCAAACCATAGTTCAAAAGGATTCTTACCAGGAATACCATTAACATTTACCCGATTTAAAGTGTACACAGTAGCATTCACAACTTCTCTCCAATAGATGTGAGACACATTTCCTTCAATCATCATTGTTCTAGCAGCATCCAAAATTGTTCTATTCTTTCTCTACAACTCCATTCTATTGAGGGGTTCGAGGAGCATATAACTGTCTTTTGATTCCACACTCTTCACAAAATGAATTGAATTCTGTGGAGGTTAACTCACCACCTTTTTCTGTCCTTAGGCACTTTATCTTTGGACCTATCTCATTCTTTTCCATGGCTTTGAAAATTTTTAACTTCTCTAATGCTTCATATTTTTCTCTTAAGAAAGCAACCCATATCATCCTAGAGTAATCATCAATAAGCAACATAAAATACCTTTCTCCTTGTAGACTTTTGATTCTGGAGGGACCACATAGATCAGTATGCACCGGCTCCAACATTCCATTAGAATAATGCTTTTTACTCTAAAAAGAAACTCTAGTATATTTACCCATCTGACATTCCTTGCATATTGTATTAGCAGGCTTCACTAGCTTAGGTAGATCTCTTACTACTTGAATGGAGCTTACCTTGATAATGTTATAAAAATCCACATGACACAACCTCCTATGCCATAACCAGCTTTCATCTACTTGAGCAATTAAACAACTTACATTACCAACACTCAAGTGAAAAATATTACCTTTTTTCTTTGTACCTGAAACAATCATATTTCTAGAGCTTCCAAGTATCTTGCATCTTCCATTTTTGAATTGAAGATCATAACCCTTGTCCACCATCTGTCCAACACTCAACAGGTTATGCTTTAAGTCTTCAACATGAAGGAAATAATTGGTGTTAGGTTTACCACCAAGAAAAATAGATCCTCTACCACGAATCACACCAACATGATTATCTCTGAATCTTAAAACCCCACCATCATATTTCTCTAGACTTACAAATTTTCTTTTGTCACTAGTCATATGAACTGAGCATGCACTGTCAGTAAACCACTCATCCTCTTCTTCAATTTGGGCTGCAAGAGCTTTCTCAACTTTAGTAGATTCAGTAGCCACCAGACCATTTTCCTTGATAGCAATGAAAACCCATTCATCTTCATTTCCATTTTCTTTATCAGATTCTTCATTAGTCACACCTTCTTTAGCAAAATAACACTTCATTTGAAATCGAGGTTTGTAAGGCTTAGACCTAGGAAATATTTTAGGACACCTTGAAGCAAAATGACCCATTTTATTGCAAGAGAAAAATTTAATAGGCAACTTTGTTGTATACTTACCTTGTCCTCTACCTTCTTTCTTCACAATCAATGCATCCAGATCTTCAACCTCTCTTTCTTCTTCTTCAATTTGTTTCATCTCTTCCTCATACTTGAATTTTTTTCTAGAAATTTCTCCCAAATCATATCTTTGCATGTTTCTTTTGGATACAAAAGCCTTAAATGTAGATTCAGTCTTACGGGAAGAATCACCAAATTCACTCAACTCAAAAGCAACAAGTTTACCAATCAACATATCTCTTGTCACATTTGTTACTGATCTGAACTCTTCAATAGCATGAGCTTTTGATTTGTAGGAGGGAGGCAATGATCTAAGCACTTTAGCTACAATTTCTTGTTCATCTAGAATACCACCAACACATCTAATACCCATCTCAATTTCATTTACTCTTTGCATAAAAGAAGAAATATTTTCATCTTCACCCATCTTCAAATTTTCATACTTTCCTTTCAGACTCTGTAGCTTAGCGACCTTCACATGTACATATCCTTCATACAAATTCTCCAACTTCATCCACATCTCATGAGTTGTCTTCAAACCTATCACATTTATCATTTCTGAATCTATTAGAGCACTTAGCGAAGCTTCCATAGCCCTTATATTATTCTTAGCTTCTTTAATCTCATCAGGAGTGGAAGGACCATTCTAAGGAATAGAATAACTGTTCTTTGTAATCTTCCAGAAAGGTTCACCTAAACACCTTAGATGACATTCCATTCTGGCTTTCCATAGTGAGTAGTTTGTTCCATCGAATCTAGGACTTTCCTTCTTATATGATGCCATCTCAGATCACCTCAAGCTTTTAAAATTCTTCAAAGGAACCTGTCTCTGATACCAATTGTTGGAAAAACAAGGACATACAACTGAGAGGGGGGGGGTGAATCAGATGTCACAAAATATTTAAATTATCAAACTTAATTCAACTTTAATCTTAGATCTGATGAATGAACAATAAAACATAAACAATCAGCACATCAGAAACACAGAGAACACCAAGATTTTTTATGTGGAAACCCTGTTAGGAGAAAAATCACGGTGGATGTTAGTCCATAAGATTATACCCTATTAAAAGTATAAAGAATAATAATGAGAATGCACATGCATTTAGGCACAATTCCTAGAGCTCACTATTCAGATACAAGAGGGCTCACTACCCAAGAAAGATTTGGATTAAAACCATCTGGATTGTGAACTTAGAAAATAGCATCTGCTAATGCCTGATTATAGTTTCGGTTAAGCACATAACACTTCTTCACTCTTCTTCACTCTTCTTCACACTCTACTTCTACCTTCGAATGATCTAAATAATATTCACACACAAGACTCGTACAATTCACACTTTAACTCTTCCAAATGATAAAACAATAGCTCTTATATATCCGCAACATGAATTACATCAACTTTGTTGGCCAAAACAAAATATAAAACATATATACAATGTCGGCCCAAATTTATTAGTAAATTTTCAATGCAAATCAAACACTATCGGCCAATATTATGTTGTGGCCCAAAACAACATCTTCAAGCATGCCAAACATTCAAATTTTAATCTCCAAGGATCCACTACATGTTACAACCACCATGTCGGCCAAGAACATGAAAACACGAGCACACAAGAGAAAAATATTTGACCATGAACACACCAATCAACACAAACATGTAATAAAGAGAGAGAATAATCTAGAATCATCCACAAGCAACAAGAACCAATAGAGAAACATCCACAACAACTGAAATTACTATAATCACAACAACTTCAATAAGGAACACTAACTGAAACCATAAAAACACTGTCAGAACACAACTGTTCATAACAAGATCAAATCTTCATGTAGACCTCTGAAACTTTTGGTGGATAAAATAGATATACTAAAAAATAAACCCTTTAATCACAACAACTGAACATCAACGTACTGAGCAAAACATCTTCATGACCTTTACTGTTCTATTGGCAACCTACAACTCTTTCTTTTAACAATTTTCTCAATATCCTCGACATATACAACCTTCAATACTTTAATGCTAATAGTGTTGACATCAATGACAACCACAACATCCAACAAGCTCCCCCTTTGGCATTGATGCCAACACATGATGTGAAAAAAACCATCAACACAACTCTCTGTATACACCTAAAATCGGTCATCACCTTTAATTAATGAAATACTAGCTATTTAATCAATATTTCGCCTATGTATAAATAAATTCTCAATTTATTTATATTGTTCATTTTCTAAATTCTCCAAATCTAAATCATATTCTTCTAAATTAATTAAATAAACAAATTTTCATAAGCTTATTTTATTTAATTAATCATCACTAATCTTGATTTAGAATTTGAGCACATGTCTACAACATTTTGTGCCACCTCACCAAGGTCACATGAAATTAAATAACTCTAATTTTTAATTAGAATTATCTTCAACTCATTTTAAAAAGCACATGGATCATTCCTCACACACTTCCACCAATTTTGGAGCACATGGTCTTCTCTTCCCACACTTGAATCTTCCATCCAAATGGCATGTTTCCCATTGGTCAAGAGATTCTTCCATCCAAATGGCATGTTGTCTTTGGTCAAGGGGACAACATCTTGATTTTCTTCATCTTCACCATCCATTCTTCTTGTTTGAATCTACACAATTGATTATTTCCACCTCACTATATGCTTGGAAAAGGCTATAAATACAACCCTTGGGTATTGTATTTGGTATCCACATTTTGAATAGAGTTATTATGCAGGTTTATTGTTTGAGCATTTTGGAGTCTTATAGTTACATCTAGCTTCATGTTTTGCTTTGCATTTACATCTTAGCTTTAAATCTTGCTTCATAGTTGCATTTTATGTCTCATCTTGCATCATAGTTGCATTTTAGATTAGTTCATTTTTAGTTTACATTTGAGAATATGGAGTATCATATATAGCATCATATAGATCACTACCATAGTATCCAACACTGTTTGTCCATTCATCATAAACACCATCATCTATTCATCATGACATCCATTATCCTTTCCATCGTATAGTTGCATGTAGGAACTTAGTTGGCTTGCATGTTGAATACTAATCATGTTTCTTAAGTGTCATTCTAATAGCCTTTGTGCACATAGAAATATGAGGGCCAAAGGGTTAAAGGAATCATTTAAGAATAGAGGACAATGAGACGTTCTTGAAAGATTCATTAAATTACAATTTAGAGTAGCTTCTTTGCTTGAATCTTTAAATATAATTATTTTCATTATGGTTTGTGTTGATACTAACTTTACACATTTCACACACATGCAAAATGGTGCCCACCGTGGGGCCTTGCCCCGTTTACTATTAACATGCTGAAAAAATTTATGTTCAGAGGTTCGGACATGAGACTTCTGGCACTTCTTGCACCCATTTTGGTGCCTCTTGCACCCGTTTTGGCACCTTCTACACCTGTGTTGGCACCTTCTGCACCTGTTTTGGCACCTTTTGTCTCTGTTTCGGCACCTTTTGCACTTTCTATGGTGCTTTGTCTCTGTTTCGGTACCTTTTGCAGTTTCCCTATTTTTCACTAAATCTGAAGGCTAATATTTTGTGTTGTCATTTTGTAGGTTTCCCAGATTCGCTGTCAAAGAAATTCTTATCAAACTACTGACATATTGCAGGGGCTAGAAGTTATTTACTTGTTTCCTTTTGGTTAAGTTAGGAACATAGCTTAATTAAAAGGTTAATGAACATGTCTTTTGTGCTTGATGGATGGTAGGCATATGTTCTCCCCTTAATTGGGTGACCAAAAAGCTAGACTCATTCACTTTTTGTGTGCGAGTGTGAGTTGAGTATATCGCATGTGTTCTCTCTTTATTCATGTGGAATAAAGATTGATCGAACTATGGGTATAGTTGCTTGATTTTATTTATCTTAGAGGGCTTGACTTGTGGGAAAAAGTAATCACCCAAGGGAATGACCCAACCAGTAACACGCTAAAGCCAAGTGACTTCCAGCCGGTATATAAATGTGGACACTAGAACAAAGGCCAGTATCATGAAGATAGTTCTGATGAGAAGGGAAGAAATGGTCTCTCACCGTGTGGATTATCCCCCACGAACGGAATTCCTACATTAAAACCCTTGTTATAGTTTAGCCAAAAACCTTTATCTATTCTTTGGTGCAACGACAGTCATTGCGAAGGCATCCACATTCTTGCAATTTTTAGTAGAGATGAGAAATATGCCATGGGAGATTCATGGGTATTGGTGCTTGGCTGCGTCGAGAAGTGAGTGTCATGGAGGGGATCTAGTGGGGTCAAGCATCTAGTCATTCACTAAGAATAAGTTTGGTTGGGGTAAAAACTGTGTGGAATCCAAAAGAATATAGTCTTTCACAACCTTAGGAGTGTACATTGCTTGATGTGTCTTTATCAAAGTGTTTTAAAAAAAAATTCAAACAAAACGTCACATGTCGAAAGTGAAAAATCTGATTCATAATTGCATTTAGTGAAAAAACCAAGTCTCCCATTGGAAAATCAGGAAAACCAAGCAAACTTTCAAGAAAATTTCATTAAAAAAAACAAAAAATACCAAGTCTGCACCTGTTCTGGCACCTTCTGCACTTTCTGTGGTGCCTTTTGTCTCTGTTTTGGCATCTTTTTCAGAACACAAAACAATGACCTAGGTTCATCTCCTTCTTGACAGTCAATCTCATCTTGGGAATCTTCAGCAGTGTTCAACCGATCCTTAGCTAATACAGAGTCTAAACATATGTGTTACCAAATGATTTCACGAAAGATTAAAATTTGGAAACCAAAGTCCAAACCTCTTAGTCCAAAAGAACATAAAAAATGTCTATCAACACTTTATGAATTTAGAGAGAGGTTGACCTTCAATTTCTACAAAAGAGCTTGCAAGAACAATCCCGAATTATACATCTTTTACTATTGTCAAAATCCATAACTTTTCCAAAGATTTGAGTACCTCATTTAGGAAGAAAATTTGCCTCTGGTTTCACAGCTTGAACCAAAATTTCAGAACTTTCTCAAAGTATAAAATCATTCCTTAGGTACCTTAGAATATAAACTTGTTAAAATTGACCTCTACAAGTGGAATTTTCCAAACCTAAACCAAGATCTAACATCTCAAAGTACCAAAATCATCAAATTTACCACACCTTTGATTATTAAGCCTAGTTTCATCATAAGGATTTATCATCCTCTCATCACGAAATGAAGCTATATAGTCAAATCCAACCTAGTCTCATTAGAATTTATCATTCTAATTGACTTAGTTGTAATCCTTGGTACTTTTCCAAAACCTTGATCAAATTTTAGTCTAAACTGTAACACTTGTATGCTCATTTAAACAAGGTTACAAAAACAAAAGCTCAAGGAAAAAGGACTTGAAAATCAAAACATTAAAGATCCAAACATTGAAACTCCAACCATTGAAACTTTGAACATTGAAATTCCAACCATTGAAACTCTGATCATTGAGACTCAAAACACTGAAACTCAAAATAGTGAAACACCAAACACCATGGACACCAAACACCATGGATGAGGCTAAAGAGAATCCTTCTCATGGACTCAACAACACTGATGGGGAAGAAATAACTAAAGAAGATATCCAACATGTTGAACAAGACCCTAATTTCCACAAGTGTTTAGAAAATATTTTTGAAAGAAATGGGGAAAAATAACTTCTTATGCTAGCTAAACAAGGTGCCAAATTTCCAGATGATTTTGAAGTGAATCAATTGAAAGCACCACCCAAAAAGCCCAAAAATGATCTTGAACAAGTAGTTGCTCTAACTCGCCAAATGAAAAACCTTCAACAAAAAATCCTTGATATGCAAAGAGGGAATTGAAAACGATACTTGATCCAAGACATTTTTCCCTATCCATTTGATCAAGATATCCACATGATACCCTGTCCCAAACATTGTGAATTCCCAAAGTATGACAAATAAAATGGCAAAACCGATTCGATAGACCAAGGGAATTTAGGACCATGAGTCATGAATTTTCATATGAGGAAACACATTTGATGAGATTATTCCCAAGAAGCTTGGGTGTACATGGTCTTGATTGGTTCTCCAAACTCATGCCACCAATTAACACCTTTGAGGAATTAGTCAACAAGTTCATCTCTCAATAATCATATAACATCCAACATGACATCACCATGAAAGATCTTTGTAACTTGAAACAAAAGAAAGGTGAATCATTCACTGTATTCTTGCAAAAATGGAAAGGTTATTTGCATGATATTCTTGTCCTGTACCCAAAAAGGAAAAGATAGAAATCTTTATTGACAACCTCAATGATGAGATGAGTTATAGATTGGAATTGCAATGTCCCCCAAACTTTGAAAAATTGATTGAAAACAGGATTAAAATTGAAGAGGCCTTATTTAAAAGAGGAGTCATCAAGATATACAATGAAAAAAACTCATCAAACTCCTCCAACAATTACAATAGTGGTGACAAACCCAAGTTTTGGCAACAAAACAAGAATGTTGGAAACAACAATGGTGCAATTGAAAGTCAAAATGAAAAACTTGTATTCAACCTAATTGTAGTCACCGCCAAAACTAATTAGAATAACAATCCCCCCAACAACCAAAGTAATAACCAAGGAAACATTCAAGGAAACAATCCAGGAAAAAAACAAAACGTCAACCAAGGCAACAATCAAGGTAATGCTGGATCTAGAACACCATCATATTGAATGTCCACAAATCAAAGGAGGTTCACCCCTTTGGGACAATCGTTAGAATCAATATTGAAGGAACTTATCAAAGCTAAAGTCATAATGCTACCAAAGGTAAGAAATTGGGAGCCACAAATTAAGCCTCCTTGGTGGAATGACACTCACTTCTGTGACTTTCAATACAACAAGGGACATAAAACCAATGAATGCATACAGTTGAAACAATTGATACAAGATCTGATTGACAACATGACAATATTTGTAGGACTCCACACAAACAATGATCACTGATGGGAAAGGTCATAGATGTCATAACTTGCATCATTTAATCAATTATACATCAAACCGGATGTGTCTCAAAGCAATATGTGATAAGGATAGTTGTCACAAATTCTTTGGGGGGTTTTTGCACTGTAAACAGTGACTTTAGGTATCGTTTTTCCTATTTCAGGAACTTTCAGGAGCTATCAGGAGCTAAACTGTAGCGATTGATTCCTAAACTTTAATTCTATCATATTTTCTAATTTAAATTCATGTTGAATTATTTTTGACTTTATTGAACTTCATTTAGACTGATTCATGGAGACAAATAATGATTATTTTAACCCTTAATCTAAAACATAAAATCCAAATTAATTATATTTTGCTTTTTAAAAGAAATCCATAATTAATTGCAAGAATTTAAACACTATTTTAAGAAAAGAAATGAATTGCAGAGAAATGATGATTATTCTAGAAAACATAAAGACTAATCTCCATGAACAGATTTCCAAAAAAATCCAACTTCATCTTCCCATAAGTTCCTATCATTGCTTCTAATGAAACTTAATAAATAAACACTAAATTTAACTACTCCGAACAACATCTAAATCTAATTAATCTGCTAAACCTTATAATGATTCTAACAACTTAATCTAACCATAATAAACTGAAACTTGAAAGATAATTCAAGTAGAAGTAACTATCTATATTTATCATTCACTAAGTTGGAAAATGATTTAACAATTTAACAATTTAGAATTAACATCTACTTCAGATTTAATACGAATGAATCAGAAGTAGCATAACTTAACAAAATACCAACACAAGATTGTCCTAAAGGTTGAGTGGGCCCTTCGTTTCCTTAGTAAGATCCCTTAACACAGTGATTGAATTAACTCCTTGCTTTTAATTCCATTTATCAAAAGTAGAACGCAAAACAAAGTATTGTTGTTGAATTACAAAAATCTGATTGA
>VDFB02156144.1:0-25711 GCA_007258455.2 Sequoia sempervirens | reverse complement strand
ATAACTCGTTGTATCATTGGGTCTATGGCAATTTGCATCAGGATCCGATTTATTTCTCCCACAATGTTAATTTTTGTTTTATCCAACTGAGTCACTTTCCTCCTCGAAGGCATGGGAGTGATGCCAAGAGCCTTGCATACTGCCAAGGGCATGACATTGGCAGGCGCTCCTGAGTCAAGCAAGCAGTTATGCAAGTTCTTCCCAAATATTCGGATGGTGGTCAGGAAAGGGGGAGTTTCCAATCTCCCTTGGAAGATGCTTGTAGGCATATCCATGTGAGCGACTTGACCTTTTTTCTTATCACCACCTTTATCACTAGCCTGTCTAAACGGTTGGTCCTTGGAAAACTGCCTATTACTCTGCTCTGGTTCCTTTTCAATATGTTTACTCGTAGATTGATTTACAGGGACATCCTTACTTTTCCCGGTATTATCCTGCATCTCTGGTTCTTTCCTAGGCTCTTCAAAGGTAACCCTCTTAGCTGATGTTTCTTGGGTTATACTGGAAGATGTGGTCCCATTGAGGACCCTAAAGAAGGCATTTGTTATGGTAGGGACTTTGAGTAACTCAAAGGCAGATAAGGTGATTTTCACCTTTTTGAACTCTTCCGCCACGTATTCACCCATTTGTTTAATCTCCAAACTAAAAGTCTAACCTATTGCAGAGTTAGGGGTTTGGACTTTCATTTGACTAGGCTGATTTTGGAATTGTCCTTGAGTCTGATTTTGTGACTAGTTTTGAGACCCATTCTTGTTGAGGTATTGGATAGGTATATGGGGAAGTTCAGGATTGTTACTAGCATTAGGATCGGGCAGGGTGGAAAAATTGTTTGGTGGAGTAGAGGTTGTAAAGGGTCCCCCTACCTACCTATTCCTAAGGAAGTAGGGAGTTGACCTTTGATGGAACACGTGGACCTCATCTACAAATGACTCATCTTCGTCTATTGGACCATTATCTACTGAATCAAAGAGCTGAGCCAAAGTTTGTTTGTTACCTACCTCTTGCACTTCTTCACTCCCAATAGGAGTTGGCTCGACTTCAGGCGTGTTGCGGTCACCCCACGAAAATGACACTTGGTTAACCACGAGACAGGAGGAATCATACGGCTCAGATGGGATGACGTCCCTACAGCTGGCATTATCGACTGCATTTTGCACTTCCACTTGGAATATTTTAGTAGCTGTCTGGAATTCGGGGCAATCCAATTCGGAGTGTCTACTGGTTTTGTGGATCTGACACCATCCGGACAAGGCTTCCTCAGCAAGGTATACTCCACTAGTTGTCTTTTCATTGTTGGTCGGTTGGTCAAAAGGGGTAGGAACACCTCCATTGTTGGGCCTAGTGTTCCACGTGCGATTCTACCTTTGAGAAAGTCTCATTTCTAAATTTTGATTAGCATTTTGTCCCCTATCATAATTCTACCTGGAGGAAGGACTTGCTTCTCGGTTATCCCTATTGTCCCTATTGTCTCAATTATCCCAATTGAGATTGGTCTGGAAATTACGCTGGGAGGCCTATAACTGATTATTCTAATTTTTCAGGTGCGTCATTTCTGTGGACATTTTCTTTATCATTTAGGTTAGTTCCTCTAACTTGTCTTTCTCAGTCATGTTCCCAAGCGGCGACGCTAGATTTTGGAGAAAAGTGGGCGAGGCTGTCGGCTGATTCTTATACACTGGAGGAAATTTTTCCCCCAATAGATACAATGGCACCTGGGGCTGTTGGGAATACACATGCTATTGTTAGGTAGCTTGAGCATGGCTATGTTGTGGCTGTGGCTGCAAATATGAAGGCACGGGAGGCGCATAATTTAGTGGCTACCCCAGATGTGGGATGATTGGTAGCTGGGGTATCTGGTTCATAAGAGGGGTTTGATGAGCAAATGTCTGATTCAGTCCTTGAATCTACATCGGGTGAGCTACAGGCCCCAAGGAAGCTAGCAGGGCAGAGATATTCTGCCCCAAATCTGCACTAGCGATAACAACCTCGATATAGGTGGTCACCAAGGTGGTCAGTGGTGGGCACATCCTTTTCACCAACACTGATGTAAGGTTGTCCAATGCTGCATAATAGACTGGGAGAGTCACAACATCATTATGGAGGTACGGGTCTTGGAGCCTTGTAAAGGCACGATGAAAGCGGTCATTGAAGGATCCAATAGGTTCATTTATTTCTCTCCAGATGGACATAAACTGCTGATAGAGTTATGAAGAATTGATGGGAATCTTGTATTTCTGCAGGAAGGCATCCTTCATTAGGTTCCATGAGGTAATGGATCCCCTCGGCAGGTTGATGTACCAATAAAGGCTTCTTCTCCCAGTGAATGTGGAAAAAGGTGGCATGCAACATCCTCATGGTTGACTTGCATTTTAGTGATGGCTGTCTCAAATATCTTGATATGTTCTTCAGCTGTTCTTTGTAGGTTGCGAGGATGGAACTTCGAATAAAAGCCCTCTGGATTCTTGGGCATATCATGGTAAGCAGCAAAATGAATTGGTGAAGGGTTATGCACCAACCAAGCCATGGCAAGATGTGGGGGTAGTGTTTGTTGTTGAAAAGCAGCAAGTTGGGGTTGTGTCTACACTAGAACAATAGTCTAGGACTACACTTGAGCTGCAGTTGTTTGGATTGTGCCTTGGGCTAGAAGGGCCGGGAGAGAAGCAATCCCCTAGCTGCAGGAGAGAGGAGGTGCAAATGCAGTTTTGGGTGGTCGGATGGAAGACGAAGGCTAGCTGAATGAAGGTGAGGGTGGAATGGAAGCGGGTAGAATGGAGGAAAAGGAAGAAGCAACACTAATTCCTTGGACTCATTTTGCCCTTGTAGGAGGCTACAATTCCTCAAATTCTCCCTTGTTTGGTGTTGACCGCATAACTCTTTGAAATATTTTTGGGGAGAATGATCTGATTTGATCCAACTTCACTTTTAACCTTCAACTTTGTATTCCCAACGTGTTGCCCTCCTTCTAGTGCCAGTTCTGTTGATGTGTTTTTTATGCACTTCTCAACACAGGCAGTGCGTAGATGCACTACCTCTCTTGAAAGACAATCTTCCACAATCAAATTGCAGAACACTATCCCAAGGTCTCCAATGTCAGGTCTTGACAGTGCTTGGAATATCTCAGTTGTTTGATGTGATTTGCTGGAATCACAAGGCGGTCTTATGGATGGATTACAAAGTGGGGAAGTTGGATCTTGAAATGGATTTCAAGATTGTTGTTTCAAGATCCAACTTCCCCACTTTGTAATCCATCTGTAAGACCACCTTGTGATTCTAGTAAATCACATCAAACAACTAAGATATTCCAAGCACTGTCAAAACCTAACATTAGAGACCTTGGGATAGTGTTCTGCAATCTGATTGTGGAAGATTGTCTTTCAAGAGAGGTAGTGCATCTATGCACTGCCTGTATTGAGAAGTGCATAAAAAACACATCAACATGATCATTGATCACATTAATATCTACAACCTACTCCTCATACTAGTTGATAGGGGAAGTGGCTTATCCTTGTACTACTCATAGTCATGGTACTATAAGAGGTTTCCATCGTCTACCTAGTTGGGAAATTGGAAATTCTATTAAATTTGATCATTTTTAAGGATAACCTTGAGCTCTTTCTTCTAATCACTTCAAACTCATCCCTACAATTAGCCCAATAGTCCTCTATGTGGATTTTATGCATGTATTCCTTGTTGGCCTATTTCTAAGCAACACCATAAGGGTCAAAGTTGTCCATGTTTGTGTGTGAATACAAATTAAAATGTACCATATCCTTTTTAGAATAACGAGGACTTTGGATGGAAGGGAAGGCTGCCAAGACTTGAATTCTTAAAGGGATTTCAATTCCAAGTACTGGTTTGTGCTTATCCTTTACCACTGTGTCAAAATCCACCAGTTGCCTAGATACTTCTAGTAGGATAAGTTTATTGGTTGGGTATCTAGGTAATCTCAATGGCATTTTTGGTGATCCTTGTATCCTGATATAAGAAGACTTCTAGAATTGAATAAACCATTGGCCATATTTTATTATCAACTCCATGGCCTCTGCCGAAATTCTCACATGCAATGCATTTGGAAATAGCCTTGTGATTTACATGTAAAAAGAATCATTTACCCTCCTATAATTTGTTTTGTTGAATTTAAGTTGAGGGCATCACAATTTTTTTCCTGGCCAAGGGCTCCTCTACAATTCAACCCTTTATACTTATTTTTCCTAGACAACATATACACCAGGTAGGATGTCATAGTGAATTAATTTTTATCCTAAACATTCCTTAATTGCTCATCCAAATTTTCACTTATAACACCTACCTAATGGTAATGAATTCTTTTCACAATCTAAGAAATGACATCAAACATCTAGTTCCTAAATATGAAATCATCTTCTAACCCCATTAGTCTACCTAGGAGGGTAATCATATCATTATATTCTAGCTTAAAATCACTCTTGTGTAATTGTTTGGGAAACTTTGAGTAATGTGATTTAGGCTTGGCCATCCAATTATTGTTCATCATTAAAAAAGCCTTGTCAGGATCCTTTGTATAAAAGTCTTCAACATCTTTGATGTTAATCTTCACCAACTTCTAAATTGACCCAATGTTGAAAGTCTCTGCAATGGAATCCTTTGTCAAGTTGGCCAAGATTCTTCCTTGGCGCCCAATGATAACTCTCTTGTCCAAGTCATAGTGCTTAGCACACTTCAATACTAGTTTTGGATACTACAAGGTGGGTGGAAATCTTGCTACCTGGGCCAACTCTATATTGGTGATGATCTGTTCCAACTGAGTAGGTGCATACCCAAACATTCTTTGCTTAAAGTCATCATAATCAGCATGCCCCATGTTTGTATCACCAATCTTTCTCCATGTTGAAATGATCTTGGACTTAGGCTAGATTCCCTTAAAGTCATACTTCATCTTTTTAGCTCTAGTATGGGGTTCCTTAGGACTAGCTTTTGATGTCTTCACCTTATATCCCTTGGATGGACTGGTCTCAACCTGCATCTATTGGATAGAGGCAATAATCACTATGGTATTAAGAATAATCAAACATTTAATCTAACCATATTATCAAGACTACCAAGAAAACCCATGAACATTACATAATTGGCCTTCAAAACATCATGGAAACCACAAAATCCCATTAGAAAACCTTAGAATGAAACATTGTTAAACCTTGATATTTTCACCTTTTCAGGGATTTGTCATAAAGGAATTTTAGGGAATCCGCCCCCAGGAATATTTTCCAAAGGTTCATACACTCGGGGAATCTCCAAGGGAACAAATTTTTTGAAGTAAAACAATCTATCCCAATTCAAGTCAAAATATCTTCACAATCATCATGAAATCATCATGACTCCCATACAAACATCAAACTTAAACATTCATTTTCATCCATCCAAGTTTGGAAATTTAGTGTCTTAAAGGATTTTGGAGAATCTAGGAGTAGGAAGATTTTTTGAATGCCTAGATGTTTAGGGAATCCAAAGTACATCAAATTTTCTGAAAAAGTTCAATTCAATGCAAACCCAAGTCATCTCTCACTTTCTAACTTCATGCAACCATGTTCATTTGAATAATCAAGTCAAATTCATGCATTGACACCCTACTATCCACAAAGTTTAGAAAATTCAAATCCTAGAGGATTTTGGAGAATCCACGAGCAAGTGGATTTTTTGAAGAATGGGCGATCAATTAGAATCTAACTTAGAATTCTTTATTCATGTCATGAGACCACCCCTCAACCATCTTTGAACTCCTAACACATCACTCTTGTTTGAAACAATTTCAAAAACTTGGACAATCAACAAACTCGGAGAATCGGTAGGGGTGAGAATTTTCTGAAGGAAATGTCTTTTAGAGAATCCGCCTAAGGGAAATTTTTTTGAAGGAACTAACTTTCAGAGAATCCACCTGGGGGTAGATTTTTTGAAGTTCTTCATTGTCCTCAATCTTAAAAAAAAACAAGTCTTATTTCATGTTTCCCAATGCAAACTCATGATTAAGTACTTCTCAAGCTGAAATTCAAGTGCAAATTCACAATTCAAAAAATATTTCTTCCCCAAAACACATCACAACATGCCAACTCAATCATCATCAAATTGTCAAAACCAAAGTTAGGGAAAAATAATGTAACTAGGGTTTCACAAGGTGTACATCAAATCAATCATCATGAATTAATTGAAAACTTAGCACAATTGGCATTAAAGGTTAAGAAGTTGAGCCCTCACTTCATAAAGAATGTTGTGCCCTAGCAAAAACCAATTGAAAAAGAAGAAACCTAATGGAGGAAATGATGCCCTAGTTTGAAAAAATTCAAATGAATTTCCATAAATCCTAAGGGACACCATGCACCATCACAAGAATTCACTATCCATTATTGAAATTCAAGAAAACCAAATGCAAGCAACAAACCAGTGCAAAACACACCTCCAAGACCAATCTGATGGTGAAAAGATTAACAATGAATGCATGCATCATTGAATCATTAAAATGCTGCATGATCAAAATAAAAATTGTGAGGAATTCAAGGCTCATACCTTTCAATCAACTATAAATCAAGGTCAACAAGAAAAATGCACGAGAAAATCAATCAATTCCCTAAAATGTAGATGCCTAAATCACCAATATCAGATGTCGAGAGGTAAAGGAGGCCTCTTAAATCAAGCACAATGCATAATGAGAGATAAAATGTGAAATCATGACTTAAAAGACCCTCAAAAAGACAATAAATGCACCCTAAGTATGATGACCATCAAGCAATAAATGTCATGATGGGACACTTCAAAATTTGGAAACGTGACTGGGAGGAGGATCAAAAAAATCTAGCAGGGGCCAAATTCTTCGAGTGGACAAACCTTTGGGGAATCTATCAGATTCTCTAAATAGAAAGACTTTTGGGGAATCTGTCCGATGGTGGATTTTCTGAAAGAACATCCCTTCAGAAAATACAAGGGATGAATTTCCTAAAATCCTACTCGAGTTACACAATTCAAGACTTCAGTGGATTTTACATGGATAATTGGATATCAAGCCATCATTCAAGACCAAAATGTTGCAAAATAGGAGCATCTTAAAGTGTAGATAAATCATTAGTTCAACAAGGTGAAGTAGACCCAAAACTAGAGGAACTTATCCCTTAAGGGGAAAAGTTCAAACCCAATGAAAAACAGAAAATGAAAGCAAGAAAAAGAGGGTCCCTACCTATGGTGGGGCGTGAGTGCAAAAAAGTGCACAACACTTACATAATTTTCTTCAAAATATTTATTTTTATGCAATGGATGGTTGGAAGGTACTGAATGTTTTAGTTAAACTGCAAATTAGATTAAAGAGGTATTCTTTGAAAAATCTATCGGAAGATTCGACAAGTCCATTTTATGGTATTTCCCCTAGAGTTTTACTTACTAAAGATATTTATGCATACATTTATGAAACAATTGAGGAAATGTTTCCCATTCAGTTAATTATTTTGTGGAAAAATGAAATTGAATAAAACTATGCTACTTACAAAACCCTAGTTGAAAATAAATTAGATGCATGGTGCAAATTTCCACTGTTCAGATTTGACAAGAAGTACATTTGAATTTCATTAAGCAAGATTCATGATGAATCTATTTGGATTGTTGGTTCACACTCAAAAACCAAAGAAGCTATAAGGGATGTGATTGGTTTGTGGTCCTCTAGACTAGTTCCAAGGCAGAAGTCCATTGATGATCAATAATTAATAGAAAATACTAGCGCAACTCTTGAAGGAAAAGAACTTATCCTGAGTACAATTATAAATTCAGCTATTCGGTATGTTGCAATGCTTATTGGACATAAAATTTTCTCTAAATAATGTCTATACAATCTCTACTACTATTGCACACATTGCATTTGACATGGTTGAGAATGGTATGGATTATGATCTTTGTGAGCTACTTCGACAACACCTAATGAAGAATTTAAAAGAAATCAAAAAGAACAAAATGAGTACATTCTAGCACAACACTTTAATAGTTTTCTTATTATTTTACTTCATGAAGGAGATATTAGTTATTGGAAAGGTTCAATGGAAAAATAATGAGCTGATAGCCCACCAGATAAGGAATCTCATGATGAATTTTGGTGATTCAGATGCTCAAGAAACTGCTCTTGCAACATTCTTTGGAATGTTGCAGATGATTATAAATAAGAGGATAAGAATTCCAAAAAGTGTGGTGGAGAAATACTTCGGAGACATCAATTTCCTTGTCTCTACTAATGTTTTCTACATGAAAGCAGTTGAGTCCAGGCTTGTGTGTATTTATGAGTTATATTATGAGGTAATTATGGAGGAAGTTGATCATTATGCAAAAGTGCTTCTAGAAAGCCCAAAGGACCCCAACATAATAGGTGTAGAAGAAAAATCTATGATTGAAGCCTCTGATAGTACAAAAAGAATAGGAAAGAAGAGAAAAAGTGTTGTTATTAAGGAAGAGATCATAGAACAAGAAGGGAGTTAGTTTGAAGTAACCCAACATGAGCATGAAAGTGAAAACATACATGACCTAGATGAAGCATTAAAATATTTACTAGGGATGCTTGTTGCTATCTTTAATTCATCTACATCCACTTTGGAAAATCTCAAGAGTATGGTTGATTCATTGAAAGCATACATCTCTAGATTGAAAGAACAAATAGGAAATGAGTCAGAATCAAGAACTATAAAAGAAAATATAAAAGGAATCATAGAGAAATGTGCAGATGCACACCATAGGATCTTGAAGGAATTGAAGGATTTTTTAGGATTGTGAAAAGGAAGCTTAGGAGTTGATATATTTATGACTAAATTTGTTTAACAAGGCATTAAATACAAGAAATGAAATACTTGATAGAATGAAATTCAGATGAGCACTCAAGCATATGTTTATAGTTTGGAAAATGATAGGGAAAATTAGAGACAGTCCTACATCATGTTACTATAGGATAGATTCTTTAGCTAATAGAGTCAGAGAATAGAGGTAATCAAACATTATGTGGCACCTAGAGACTTAGTAAAAATAAGACACACTCCTATATCCAATGCCCTTGCTAGTGTTGGAAATCTATCAAAAATAAATCTTAGGCCCAACACTATGGAAGAAGGTATATATTCTTTAACAAATATTGAACTATTATACAAGACTCTTGCACATCTGAAAGGTTCTTGGGAATAAGGTAGAGCTACATGGTAGGATATCCTAAAGAATCTTAAGGGTTCTTCATCGTTACATTAATATATTCATCAATCAATTTTGATGCATACATACATATATTGAAGGTAAATATACCAAAATCTCGCAAGAACTTTGACATTGATGTCAAAGGGGGAGAGATATATAGTAAGAAGAAAAACATTTTTGAAAGTCAAGATTAATTTTGAAAGGGGAATTATTCAGCTTTGTTTTGGTATAAAATGTTTTTGATATGCATTTTGCCATCAATGCCAAAGGGGGAGATTCTTGGAAGTTTAGGAGTTTGTCTACATTAATGCATCTTGACAACATGAGCATGAGATATACATACATAGTTTGATTCAACTGGCCTAGTGTTGTCATTGATGTCAACATTTTTTATGTTATTTGCACAAGTACTAACTATACTAGAAAGAGGATTGGTTAAGTTTTTTCTGTTGATGATGTTATGGTCTATTGTGCTAGTTTTTGGGTCTACATTTCACCACAAGAAGATATGTAACTCTACTCCCTTAATCATATTATTATGACTATTTCATACAGCTATATTCAAGGTCCTTATAAGTTTTGTGTTGTATATTGGAACTTATCAAAGATAGAGTTCAACTCTGTATACTACAATCATCTCTGTGTTTATTATACTAGTGTGGGAGACTCGTAATTTTCTTGTGAATTTTTTTTTGATGTTGTAGTTCTAAAGGTAGTCTCTTTGATGTTGATGAAAAGAGAAAGTAAAGTAATATCAAATTTGGAAGGTGTTTACCTTGAGAAGTGTGTGTGTGATTGTATTTTTTGTGAGTAGGTCTTATTCCTGGCTGACCTAATGCATGATATGTGTTGAGAAGATTAATTATACTTGGAGGATGTTAGTTAAATCTATGCTGACTTGAAATTGAGTGTTACACGTTTTTCTTGGGCGAAAAAATGTTTTAAATCTTGTATGGTGCTGACAAGAGCTATTTTGGATTTTTTTTCACATCTAATTAGGTTGACTAATTGATGTATTCAATGTACTTATATATATATATATATATATATATATGAGATTTTTTTAGAATTGGTGAAGGATGAAAAAAAAAAGCGAGTAAGTGGGTGTGTGAAGAATGTGTGAACAAAATTGACATATCAGATGCAAGTGGTGTTGAGTGATAGAAGTACATAATCAAAGAATTTTTTTTGAGCAACTATTATACTGGGTAGTACTTTATATTCAAAGCCTCAACAAAACTAACCCCAACACAGGGAAGGTGTATTCTTCTCAGTTCATATATTGGCAATGAGCCATATCTTTTGCATTGTACTTAACTCAGGCTATGAGCCTTCTAAGGATAGTGTGTCCTAGTAGTGAGCCTTGTAATATTCTATATCTAGATATATTATATTGTGAGTTAATCCTCACCATGTTTTTTCCCTTTCTAGGTTTTCCACGTAAAAATCTAGTGTTGATGTGTCTTACTGTGTCTTGCTTTTATCAATTTCTTCATTCTAATTTTTAGTACAGTGTGCTTTAATAATTGGATGGTTTGTAGCTGAATGGTTTAATGGAATACTAATTCACCCCCCTCTCAGTATTCTTGGTGTTCAACAATATATGCTCACAGGTTTAGTCAATACATCTAAATTTTTTCCAAAGTGTCAAATTTCTCCAATTTCACCTTCTCACTTTCTACCATATCATGAAAAAAATGGTATTGCCCATTAATTTTGTTTATCCTCATTTGGAAGGTTAGATTCTTTGTTAAACATATACACTTTGACAATCACAATAATAATAATAAATCCTACACTAATCCTAATAAATGAGCACAAATTCTTAAGCCAAACGACTTCCTTAAAAGCATAAGTCATTGTTGATTGGATTAAACTATGGTTGCTATTATAGATGAAAATTTCCTTGTAATTATATCTTGATTTGTAAGGTGGGTTTGAATTAATCCTTGTGATTCCCTTAGTTTACTCCTTCAATGTCAATCTAGGGGCATAAGCTTGTGAACAATGTTGTAGAAATCTACCTAAGGGTTGAAACTAATGAAATAAGGAGGGATGGATGCATCTAATAATTTAACACCTTTGTAATCTAGAATTCAAAGCACACTTCTTAAATTGAAAATGAAATGAAACCCTATTCTTAATTACTATCTTCCTATTTCATTCCAACACATATACTTTAGAATTCTTAATTAAACTTTTCATGATTAAACTCAATGCCTTTAGATACACACCCTTCAATAAACATTAACAATAATCATTAGCAATAATAGAAGAAATAATATAATACTAAAGATGGATTGGAATTATGCAAGCGATAGGAGATGAATAACCTAGGAGACAGGACCTATGTGTCCTATTGATAGGGTATAGTAAAGTTAGGCAGATTACTTCAATGTTCTAAAAATAAAATTACACTTCATCGGTTCATTGATACATGTTTCCCCTATAGTCTATATCCACATGCATTAATAGTATTTCTTGAATAGAAATTGATTCACACTTCAATAAATACAATCATATCAATAAGAATCAATTCAATAACATATATACAACATTAATGATCTCAATTAAAGCAAAAACATATATAATCACTGAACAAATAGAAATGATACCTCACACACACATTAGTAGAAAAGGAAATCCAAACATTGGTAGGGAGCAGGCTCTTTCTCCCACCAGAAAAATAGAGAGGAACATTTGTATCACTAGTAGATCAATACTTAAATAGTCTTCTATTAATTTCAACTTCAAGATATATGATTAAGATTATCTTTATACTCAAAAGGGAGAGCATATATATACATTTTAATACAAAAAAAAAATGCTAAAATAGAAACATTCACCAATTACAAGTGTTCAAAAAAATGGCTCATTCAATTCTAGAAAATAGTAATATGGCCTATGGCCTACTATTTTCAAATCATTCCAAAACTGTGTAAACAAACTAAGTACCAAACCATTAATTATCAGAAACTAAAAGAAAATATCAAAAAGGTACCACAAGATCCTCCAAGAAGATTCCATCATGCACTTCTTCAACCTCCAAAACATCCCTATTCATAATATCCACCAAAATTAGTAGTCATGATTAGTTAATTACCATTTTTTTTGCACCCTTTTATTCATATCAATTAACTTTAATTTTCACAAATATCATGGTAGCTTGAGGGAAAAAGGCAAAAAGGTAAACTTAATATGGGCACAAAATTAGGTAAATTCAAACTAAAATGGATAACATAATGTAACTCATCATTCCCCCTAGTTGATGCAGAGGGTATGGGACTTTTGGAAAAACACAATGATTTCAAGGATTACTATGATGCAATCTCAAACTCTTTTCTAGGCACCCTTATGGAGTTAAGCCTCAGTAGTTCACTTATAACCTGAATCCTTCCCTTATGGACCCAAACCCTTGGAATACTCTTAAAAGACTCAATCAAATCTTCCTTGAATGATTACAAGTCCCAAGCCTCTAACTTAGACACAAACCCACTTTTTCACCTTGACTAGGCTTCTAGCCCAACTAGGTCTCTAGCGCCTATTTTTTTGAGTTTACTCACAACTTCCCCAAATGACTTCCCAAAATAATGATTGATTAGGATGTATTTTATGATGCTACATAACATACTCAAACCTTAATGGCACTTTTTTTGGATCAAACCTTCCAAAATATGGTGTTTCCACATAAATAAGGCCTAATTAGCCCTTTTTTTAAAAGCAACCCTACTCCATTCTTATCCCCTGATTATGAGACTTTAAATAGTATCCTAAATTGTTTCCAAACAAATTATTTTCAAGGTTTTAGACTCCTATGACACCTTTAAGACCCCTTATCACAAAACCCTCCATTAAATCCCCTAAAACTAGGGCTTCTTGAAAACTAGCCTTCCAAACACTTCCAGAACTGGTTCATGGAATTTTCACCATTAGATCAACATGTTTAAACACCTTCAACTCAAAAACATGCCCCTTGTTCAGGAAGAACAACCATTTCTATACCTTAGGCACCACTTCCATGCACTTTGCATTGTCAAATCATGGTGTACACCCTAGAATCCTTCCCTCCTACACATTAACCTATTAGTACTATATAATACAAGTTAGATATGATCCATTTAATAGGTTACAGTCACAAATTTCCATGAAATGGATCATTCATCCATGAAAACTCTCAAAATTAGTGGAAATTTTGAACTTTCCTGTGGACAGTCAAATATATTACACAAAGGACTAATTGTATTTGCTTTTAGGACATACAAAGAGTTTTAAAACATGTAAAAAGAAGTCCCTAAATCATCCAACTAAACAAATCACCAAAGGCAATAAAAAATTCATCAAAAGACTCAAGGAAAATGCAAGAATTTGATGTTTTATTTCTTTTTCTTGTAGCAGTCCGTACAAACACTATACCAACAACCAACCCTCCGTACAAATGATTTCTACAGATTTTTAAACTCATTCCTCAACTGTCCCAACTAATTGGGATTGATTTTATTACATTATTATTGCTTAAACTTCTAAAACCTACCTACCTGCCCAAAATGCAACTAGTCATTGGTTTTCAAATTTTAAATTTCCAACTTCTCATTTATTGATTCGTACTAATTAAAAACTATCTAATATTTAATATCTAACCTTATTTGACATAATTAAAGCATTATATACCTATCTACACCCTTAGGACACTATTGGTCCACTTACAATGCATTTTGGTCCTATGGTCCTTATCATGACCCTTAGAACTTTTGATCTTCCTATTACACTCATCCATTTCAAATGCCATTATAGGCTCCAAGATATCATAATTGATTCCCTGAGATGTTGGATAGATCTTCCTAACCCTTGCACCCTCCTTACCCTTCAGGTGATCCTTAAGGAGCTTGGGTTCCCCTGCACCATTCTCCCAAAGAGAGAAAAGTTTCTTGCCCCAAGAAGTACCCAATTGGTTGCCATCCCATTTCTCCTTGTTCCTAGATGTCTACACCTTCTGATTATTGAGTAGAAAATCCCCTAAATTCACCTTCTTCCTTTTCTGCCAACCTACACTCATGTCAATATCAAAACATTGATTAGCTTGGCCTGCTTGTTGTGTGATCTCAGTCTATCCTTGAGCTCTTATTTTTCCTTCATTCCATTGATTTCCTTGTAGAGGAACACCACCTCTATTGACCTCAACAATAGGGCATTCAATACCCCCAACCTTCATATTCCCCAAGTCCCAAATATTCTGACTTTTAGGACTGTATACCCCACATCTCTGCTGCAACTTGTTATTTCCCATCCAACCAGTATCTTCCCCTATCTTACCCTGCATATCCACCTGCAAATGCTTCTCAAAACAGATCAAAAAAATTTCATTTAACTGCTCCAAAGGAAAAGCCCTCAACTTATACCTAATATCTCCTTTATGTACCAGACATGTATTATTGTATCCATCATGCGCTGTCCTCCTAGCATACTGCCATGGTCTCCCTAAGATGATATGACCACAAGTCATTGGAATGACATCACAAAGCACCCTATCGTGATATGCTCCAATTGAAAAATCTACATAATCCCTCTTACTAATCTCTACATGTTGCAATTGAGTTACCCAAGTGGCCTTGTAGGGAATAGGATGATCAAATGTTTCAATTCCTAACTTGGCTACCATATCAGATGAAACCAAATTGCTATGTGATCCTGAATCTATAAGCAACCTACATATTTTACCATGAATGAGACAATTTGTCTTGAAAATAGTTACCTTTGGTTCTTGATGAAGTCTTTCTCCTTGCTTGACCATAAGGAACTCACCATTAGTTATAGGGTCTACCATAAATGTTTTTGGTTCCTCCTTTTTGTCTTCTTCTTCTTGTACCAAATTTTCCCTCCTATCTCTGCCCTTATCTGATTGTTCCCATTTAGGACACTTGAAAGAACGATGCCCTGGCTCATTGCAATTGAAACACCTGCCTGTGAATGTGCCTCTACCTTGTCCAAATCTTCCTCCTCCTCTATGAGTGCATCCTCCTCTTTGATCTGAAAACACCTCTTTTCCTTTGTCATTGTTGCCTTGTCCTTGTTCTCTATTACCTCTACCTCTGTTTGAACTACTTCCTTTTCCACCATTTCTTGACCTTACTTGCTTCCTTTTCACCTTTTCTTCTGCTCTAATGGCCAACTGAAAACATTCTCCTAATGTCCTTGGCATCTACAAACTAATTTCATCTTGTAAGTTATACCTCAAGCCATTGATATACTTGGCTACTTTTTCATCTTCTTCCTCATATCCTCCTCTGATACTAAGCTTGTGAAATTACTCAGTATAGGACATCACATCCAAGTCCTTTTTCTTTAAATTCTACCTCATCCTCTTCACATGAATGGTATAATCAGATGATAGGAATTTCTCCTTGACCAAAATCTTCATCATTGCCCATGTAGAAACTTTTTCCAATCCCCTAGCCATCCTATCATTCTGAAAACTAGTTCACCATGTCAATGTTGTACCTCTCAACTTGGTTTTGACAAACTTAACCTTCCTCTCTTCCTCCATCTCTTCAAAATCAAAATAGTTGTCTAAGGCATCAAGCCATCCTAACACCTCTTCACTATCTATCTTCCCTTGATAGATAGGAAAATCTATGTGACTCTTTCCTTCATGACCTTGTACTACTTTCAACAATCTCAATAATCTCCTTTCCTCAGGGTCTTCTATCTCATCTACTAGTTGTTCTTGATTTACCCTCACATGCTCTTCTTCTTCATCATTATCTTCTTGGTTTTCTTGTTCTTCTCTCCTTCTACTTCTCTCAAGGTTGTTTATCCTAGCTTGCATAGATTCACTCTCTTGTTTCCATTGCCTCTCTTCCCTTGCTTTAGCATGCTCTCTTGCTACTTCTTGCTCTCTTCTTTCCCTTCTTTCCCTTTCCAAGGTTTCCCTCAACTCCTCCAACTCTCTTGCTAATTGATTTTTAGGTGCTATTATTGAACCTTCAACCCTTAAAAGGACCTAATCTCTACTCTGATACCACTTTGATGCAAAGGGTATGGGAATTTTGGAAAAACACAATGATTTCAAGGATTACTATGATGCAATCTCAAACTCTCTTCTAGGCATCCTTATGGAGTTAAGCCTCAGTAGTTCACTTATGACCTAAATCCTTCCCTTATGGACCCAAACCATTGGAATACTATTAAAAGACTCAATAAAATATTCCTTGAATGATTACAAGTCCCAAGCCTCTAACTTAGACACAAACCCACTTTTTCACCTTGACTAGGCTTCTAGCGCAACTAGGTCTCCAGCGCCTATTTTTTTGACTTTACTAACAACTTCCCCAAATGACTTCCAAAACTAATGATTGATTAAGATGTCTTTTATGATGCTACATAACATACTCAAACCCTAATGGAACTTTTTTTGGATCAAACCTTCCAAAATCTGTTGTTTCCACAGAAATAAGGCCTAATTAGCCCTTTTTTTCAAAGCAACCCTACTCCATTATTATCCCCTAATTATGAGACTTTCAACAGTATCTTAAATTGTTTCCAAACCAAGTATTTTCAAGGTTTTAGACTCCTATGACATCTTTAAGACCCCTTATCACAAAACCCTCCATTAAATCCCCTAAAACTAGGGCTTATTGAAAACTAGCCTTCCAAACACTTCCAGAACTAGTTCTTGGACTTTTCACCATTAGATCAACATGTTTAAATGTCTTCAACTCAAAAACATGCCCCTTGTTCAGGCAGAACTCCCACTGCTATACCTTAGGCACCACTTCCATGCACTTTGCATTGTCAAATCATGGTGTACACCCTGGAATCCTTCCCTCCTGCACATGAACCTATTATTCCTATATAATACAAGCTAGATATGATCCATTTCATAGGTTACAGTCACAACTTTCCATGAAATGGATCATTCATCCATGAAAACTCTCAAAATTAGTGGAAAATTTGAACTTTCCTGTGGACAGTCAGATATATTACACAAAGGACTGTTTGTATTTGGTTTCAGGGCATAAAAAGAGTTTTAAAACATGTAAAAAAAAGTCCCTAAATCATCCAACTAAACAAATCACCAAAGGCAATTAGAAATTCATCAAAAGACTCAAGGAAAATGCAAGAATTTGATGTTTTATTTCTTTTTCATGTAGCAGTCTGTACAAACACTGTACCAGCAACCAACCCTCCATACAAATGATTTCTATAGATTTTTAAACTCATTCCTCAACTGTCCCAATTGATTGGGATTGATTTTATTACATTATTATTGCTTAAAGTCCTAAAAACTACTTACCCGCCCAAAATGCAACTAGCCGTTGGTTTTCAAATTTTGAATTTCCAACTTCTCATTTATTGATTTGTACTAACTAAAAACTATCTAATCTTTAATATCTAACCTTATTTGACATAATTAAAGCATTATATACCTATCTACACCCTTAGGACACTATTGGTCCACTTACAATGCATTTTGGTCCTATGGTCCTTATCAGGACCCTTAGAACTTTTGATCTTCCTATTACACTTATCCATTCCAAATGCCATTATAGGCTCCAAGATATCATAATTGATGCCCTGAGATGTTGGATAGATCTTCCCAACCCCTACACCCTCCTTACCCTTCAGGTGATCCTTAAGGAGCTTGGGTGCCCCTGCACCACTAGCTAAAGACTTTGCATGTCCTCATGCAAAAACTTACAAATCAAACCAATTTATTTGTCAATCTCTAAACTATTGCCATTATCTCCCTGCTCCACTACTCCTTCAGTTGTTGTATGACCTATTGATTTTCAACCTTAGAAATGTAATCAATTGAAATTCATTTCTCCATTGTTCCCTTTAGCTCATCAATTTTTCTTTAGTGATATTCTATAGTCATGCAGTCCTCTACAATCCTTTCTTCCCATGAGGCCTTTAGATTATTAATCAACTATTGGTGTTCCTCCAAAGTTATATACTCATCCATGGTTGGGTTATATCCCTAAATAAACTACTCCAATTGACACTTTAACTTTGTTATCTCTTGAGCTTGTTTTTGGTTTTTGCTATAGATTTGTTGCAATTGTGGTTGAAAGAATTTCACTTGGGCCTCCAACCAACTAAATTTTTCTTGTAGAACCCTAATTTCTTCCACAGAAAATTCCTCTACCTGGGAGATTTCATTGGATTTATCCTCTCTATCTCCCTTAGGTATGTCATTTCCAAGAGAGGTGTTAATTACAATGTTTGGATTTGGGTTTAGCTCATCAAATTCATAATCATGGGGAGAAACACTAGCATCTTGAGCCATCACATTTTGGTTCATCTGTAGGGAATTACTTCCTAATTTCTATAAAAGTTTTCTTAGTGGAAATTTTTTCATGTTTTCTCATGTCACCCGCATCATGTTGATCATGAGGGTTGGTCAATACCTCTTCTTCTTAATCATCTGACTCTACCTACACTTTAGAGGGTTTAGGGTTTTCTTTTTTTGCTTCGTTTTATTTCTATTTTATTTCCTTTGTTCATGACTCTACCTATCTTTCCCTTTTAAGAGACCACTAGCCACAATTTCCACATTAGGGCTTGGATTTAGGGTGTAGGTGGTAGATCCCAACTGTTGTAAGCCAGAAGTAGCTTCTTCATATTTTCTCTTAAATCTAGTGTTGTAAGGGGTTATCACAGGGGGAGTACTAGAAACAACAATGTCTTTAACCTTTCGAGAATGAACCCCTAATTTAACCTATTCATAATTACTAGTGTGGACTTTTCTAGTTGTGAAACCTTAAATTCTTCACTAGTTTCAACATTTTGATAGGACTGCCCTAGACTTTCCTCAAATTCACCCTCCTAGTCTTCAAAGGTTTCATTACTTCCCTCGATTTTATGGGTCACAGGTTTATTTGTTGGGGTCAAAGACTTAGAAGGGGTGTCTTCTTTTGAGAACACAACCCAACTAACCATGGGTATTTTTTGTGCCAAACCCCTCATGATAGGTAGTTTTATTAAACCATGGTGGGCTAAAAAATTACAGTGGCCTTTTTGTACATCCAAACCCATTCTTTTAATGGATTTGAAAAGATAATATGGTAGGTTAACCAGATCATTATGGCATAACTAGGACAACAATCTAAAATGGTGGGAAAAGACATCCTTCCTTCTCCCGTGACATATTGAGTTACAATTTTAGCTATGACTTCCCAATGTGAAGGAAGTGAAGTTTGCAAGGTGTCCTACTTCAGAGTTGACTCTAACTTTTTTCCTTCCATTAAGAACCTCTAGGATTGCACTTGAAGCTCTGCGGCCGTATTTACTGTTGAAGGAAAATTCTCTTTGCCCATCTCAGGTAACCCTATTACCTTTGTGATAATCTATGGGGTAACTAGAAAGGAAAGACCCCTTACTTTTGTAGAGTTGTTGGTACTACTAAAGGCCATGGAAATTTCAAATTCAACATCATCACTATACCCACATAGTCATTGAAAGAAAAAATGCCAACCCACATTTTCAAAAACTTGATACACTGTTGGGTCAGTTCTTACATGTTGCATGTTTGTTGTCTCCTAGAATTTATGAATACCTCCTCTCATGGAAATGGAAGTTAGCAAGACTTGAAATAAAACTATTAGCAACAATGAGATATGGTGTATCTAGTGAAAGATCAAGGTTGTACTTCATTAAATATAGATTCAACAGAAGAAAAAAAAACAAGGTGGTTATCATAACAAGGTAAGTTGTTTATGCTAGGAGGGAAATTATGATTTGGAATGTCCACACCCCTCCAACTTAGCATACAACACTATCCTTGGGGTTTCCATAATAAATACAAAAATAAAGGAAATTAATATGAAATGAAAGGGATACAAACCTTCGGCAATATTACCATCAAGAGGACATCGATGGCATAAAAAGCTGATAACAAATGACGTCAAGAATCAGAGGTCCAGGGTAGCCAAATAAATGGATAAGAACTAGATAAAACCCATGGAGATATGTTGAGTTGGAAAGATTAACATAGAAGATGTGAAGGAAGTTTAACATGTGTTTTATTGAAAAGAGTCAAGCCAGTTAGAAGATGATATGACAGAACCGAGAAGAGATGGTAGTAATGAAAAAATTGAGGACAAAGGTGATAAGAAAAGTTCATCGAATATGGATTTAGTGACCAAGGTGGCCAAAGAGTCATGTGCAAGTGAGGCACCACATGTGAGGCTAGAGTGGAAAATTATCAGGCCAAGAAAGGTAGGGGCACCCGCTAAAGGAAATATGAAGCTGACGTGACAGAGAAAATGGGGAGAAAGGTAGGTAAGGGAAATGGTGGTAGTGGGACCCATAGGAAAGGAAATTGAAATGAAAAGATGGAAATCATACTGTGGGACAAAAACCATCGATCGAAGAGATAGGGAAAATGACAAGACCATATGGTAGAAAAGGACACAGAAAAAGGGAAAAATGGAATGGAAACAAAAATAGAGAAGGGGTGGAAGGGACAGGTGGAAAAGGTGGTGGCAAGGGATTAAACATGTGAAGGACAAGTGGAAATGATAGGAGGCTAGAGAAAGAATATTTTGCAGATGACAGGATGTCAACCAAAGAATGTTGCTCCTTGCCAAAGTCCAGCAAGACATATTTATTTTTATTTGTGAAACATATTTTTTCTTTTTCTTTCTTTTTCTTTTTTTTCCAAAATACATATATCATTGTATGGAAGACATGAGAGGAACAAGCTTTAGTTCCTCCATCACAATACAAGAAAATGTCTCCTTTGAAAGGGGCCATTTTTAGAGCTTCAAACGTTTCCCGTTAACAAAAAGAGTTGTGTGATCAGAATCCACAATACACATTCAAACAACATTGTTATCATATACAGTTTGAATTTCATAGGGATCGAGCCATCGAGTATGGAATTTCCCTTTAAAATCCTAGAACTGGGGGTCATAGAGTAGCACCCAATCCCTAGGTTGGAATGTTTGTGACCAAATGAAATGATCATTCCACTGTGCTCTTTGCTTCTACACCACTTCTACATGAAAAGGGCCTCCTAACCCATTTCATCGAGAGAATGAAGTTGATCAACTCTCTTTCTATGCTTCACTAAGACTCATCTCAAGTTGAAGGGTGGTGCAAAGAGTCTTTACTTTGAATTCAATTGGAAAGAAAACCTTTTTTCCATAAACAAGCTCATATGGTGTCAGTCTTGTAGTTTTCTTCCAAGTTTTACGATAGGCCCAAACTACTATAGGAATCCTTTCTTCCCAATCTTTCTTGTGCAATGCTACTATCTTTATGAGAATATTTTCCAACTCATGGCTGGTCACTTCAACTTTCCCATTGGCCTATGGATGGTATGGAGAAGACTTTCAATGCTTAATTCAATATTCTCACACCAATGCAGCAATCAAGTCAGAGGTGAACTGTGCTCCCTGGTCTGTGATAATTTTGTGAGGGACAATGTACCTAGTAAAAATATTTGAATACAAGAATTTAGCAACCTTAGTATCCCTAGCATGCTTTAAGGCTACTACCTCTACCCATTTAGTGACATAATCTATACAAACCAAAATATATTCTTTATTCTAAGAAGGAGGATTAATGAGCCCTACCAAGTTTGACCCCCAATTTTCAAATGGTTCTATGGATAACTAAGGGTGTAAACACATTTCATCAGAGTGAGTAGGCCACCCCATACGTTGAAATTTATTACAATGTTTAACATAACACTTACTATCCTTATGGAGTGTAGACCAATAATAGCCAGCAGTTAAGATCTTTTGGGTAGTACTATGAGCAACAAAATTTCCTCTACAAGGTTCTTTGTGGCATGCGTATAGAATGTGAAATACATCTTCTTCGAGCACAAACTGACGCATGATATCATCAAGGCCTCATTAGAAGAGCATTCCATTAATCCATGTGTAATCATCACTGAGTCCAACTAGCTTTCGGTATTCCCTTGGAGATTAATAAGGTGGGAACCTACAAGTAACCAAATAGTTTTCCATGTCAGTGTACCATGGACTTTTTTCTGATATAGAAGAAATATGCTTATCTAGAAAGGTATCATCAACTAGAATTGGTTCATCTTCATGCTCCAGCCTAGAGAGAAAATTAGCCACTACATTCTCTCGCCCTAGTTTATCAAGGATGGTAATATCGAACTCCTGCAAAAGAAGTAACCACTGAATCACTCATCCTGTAAGAATAGGTTTGTTCATCAAAAATCTAATGGTAGAATGATACGTATGTATAAAAATTTTGTATCCAGTGATATAGTGGAAAATTTTATTTATTACATAAACTACAACCAATAATTCTTTTTTAGTGATAGTATAGTTTACCTCAACACCAGTAAAATTCTTACTGATATAGTAAATAGAGTAAAAGAGAGTGTCTTCCTTTTGTCTGAGGATGACTCTCATAGAAGTATCTGATGCATTAGTATGTAAATGGAATGGTAGTTCCCAATTGGGTCCTCGCATCATAGGTGTAGTTATCAACTTACCTTTTATTTTGTCGAAGACTTGCTAACATTCGGGTGTCCATGAGAAATTTGCATCTTTCCCTAGCAACACAAAGAGGGGTGAGGAAATCTTGCTAAAATTTTGAATAAACCTCCTGTAATAACTAGCATGTCTTAGAAAACTATGCACATCCTTTGGACAAGTAGGTACATGAAAGTCTTGAATAATTTGTATCATTTTTTAGGTCCACCTTGATTCCTTTTTGAGAAATATAGTGTCCCAAAACAATTCCTTCAGTCATTAAGATATGGCATTTTTCATTACTTAAAGAAAGATTAGTATCAATACATCGTCTAAGCACTTTTTGAAGATTTTCCTTATCTTCATCATATGTGTCACCATAAATAGTAAAGTCATCCATATACACTTCTACACAGTCATGAATTAAATTAGAAAAAATACTTAAAACATCCCGCTAGAAGGTAGCCAATGCATTACATAGTTTGAAAGGTAAGACATTATAGGAAAATGTGCCCCATGGGCAAGTAAAGGTAGTTTTTCCCTGGTCTTCTAGGGCAATGGGAATTTGGTTATATCCACTAAATCCATCAAGAAAGGAAAATAACTTCTTTCTAGCTAGGGTGTCTAAAACTTGGTCAATGAAAGGAAGTGGGAAATGGTCTTTCTTGGTGGCCTTGTTAAGGGCCCTATAATCGACACATATACACCATTTTCCATTCTTTTTAGGAACCACTACAAGTAGGGAAACCCATTGGCTATCTGATATCAGATAAATAAAATATACATTAAGAAACTTCTAAAGTTCATCCTTAACTATTTCTTGTAAAGTTGGATTTAACCTTCTTTGGGGTTGTCACATAGGTCAACTCCCCTTTTCTATAAATATATGGCGTGTACATGTAGCAGGATGGATACCTCTCATGTCTTGGTAGTCCCAAGCAAAGGCTCCTTTGTGTGCACACAACATCTCAATTAGGTCTTTGACTTGGGAAGCATTCAAATTGGGATTAATGTTGAGTGTCTTACTAGGAAAGATTGCCTCATTTAGCCTTTGGGATTGTTTTACATGCACCCGACTGTTAAATGTGTGGGCTCTCTTGGCGTCTCGGAATGGTGGTATGGTTTGGACGCATCTCGGGAAGTGATAGGCACTGGTAGCCCATCCGGACTCGTCCAAATCGGCGTCAGGAAAGAGATTCCGTGCGAGCCTCTGTTTAACTCTCTGGTTGCTTAGGGGTGTGCGCTCCATCTTTCTCCCCATCAGAAATTTTCCTGCTCCCACTTCTCCTTACCAACTGCACAACGCTCTACTAAAATGCCCGGTTCCACCGCCCCTTCGCCCCAATCATTTCAAAGAGCTACCCCATTTCGATTTGCTCTCGCTCGAAAAACCATAACATCCCTGCCGTCCCACTTGAAATCCCATCCTCACTGTCACAAGGACACCTGATTGCTATACGGTAGGGTGCTCTTCTACATTTTCCGAGGGGGTCTCGACATTGGACGCATCGGCGGAAAGGGGTCGGCACTGGTAGTCGGCTCCAAACTTGTCCATGCCGGGACTCCAATTGGATTGTTGGGAGCCCTCTTTTAGCTCTTGGGGTGTCTCCGAATCGCGCACTCTGCCTACGACAGCCGATTGCAATGCTTGGTGGCTCTCTTGCAGTCTTTGAACGGTTTGAAAAGTTTGAAAGCGGCGCGATGTTCTCTCTGCGAAGAGTGGCATGATGATGTGTTGGGGCAATTCGAGTCAGTCGTAGCTTTGGCCTCGGGCCACTGAGACGGCTCCCCGGTTTCCTACACACAAGTCATGTCCGCCCAGTAACAGACTTGACAACATGTAATCGGTCTTATTCTCGATTGTTCCTGGAGGCAATCTTCGGAGCTTTTGGATTTAGACCTATCACCGGAATTCTCCTCTCTTGAGGACGATTGTGTGCGCTTGTGCCGGTTCCTTGATGGTATTTGCGAAACAATAGTTGGGAACGAGCTCCTCCACGGTGCTCTCTAGGGTGCAGTCGGGGGGCCCTCGCCTTTGTATTCGGTTGGCATTCGCCAAGCACGGGTGTCGTAAAGTTGCGCGACATTTTCGATGTCCGGCGGTTGTCTTCGAATGATGCGTTGGTCCGAAAGTGCACGTAGCCAGCATTTGTGCCATTGGTTTTTCATCTTTGGCACGTTGCATCGTTGCAATTGAACTCCGTCCCCGAGAATGTGGCGGTCTCTCTTCGAGGCAAGAGCCTGTTCACGTCGGTCGGGGGGTCAGCGGCGGCTCGGAGACCCCCGCTTTGGGTACGTAAACGCCCCTGAGAGGCTGCGCTGGCCACCATGGTCCGCCCGTAGGCCGTATGTCCGCTGGAGCCACACTTCAGGGATGATTTGCGCCCCAAGGCCCTCGCCCGAGGGGATGCATTTATGCCGGCCGAGGCAGATTTGTCCGCGGCGTGCGCGCTACAAAAAGCGCGAGGGGTATTATACCGAAATGGATGTCCTTTTTTGCGGCCTTTACTCACAAGGCGGTATCGCATATTCTCTCACGACATGACTGCCGCGAGCATGGGCTGCTCCGGGTCTTTCGGGTAAAGGGTTCCATACGGGATGTTCCTCCCAGGTACCTGTGAACGGAAGCTCCTTGCTGTCATGTTCCGGCCCGCGCAAGTAGGTACCCGTCCCCCTCCGGAGGGCGTCGTCGGCAATGCGGCGGTCCCCCTTCTAAGGCAAAAGCCCGTGCACTTCGGCGGGGAGCATCGGCGGCTCAAAAGAAGAACCGGCTTTGGTTCAAGGCCGCCATGCTCCGCCACAAGCAGGCGTTCCATGTCTGTTGAGCTGCGTTTGTCGTGGGCGATTATGCCAAGATCTTGCTCCGAGGGGAACTTTTCCAATGCTGGTCGAGGTGGGCTTGTTCAGTATGCGTGGTGCCACCACAAAAAGCGTGAGGGGCATATACTTGAAATGGATGTCTTGAGTGGCCTTTTACTTTGCCAAGGCATCGGCGATTCTTCGTGCATGACTGCCGCGAAAGCATACGCCTTTGGAGTCTCTCGGGTTAAAGGGTTCCAGACGATATTCTTCCT
>VDFB02156143.1:0-24078 GCA_007258455.2 Sequoia sempervirens | reverse complement strand
TTCCATCACCTCAAGGACAAAATGCTTTGACTTGTCACCAATCCATTATGTATCAGCAACAACAAGCTCAATTGTAAGCACAACAAGCACAAGATCAATTACAAGCCCAATAAAAATCCCAATTACAAGTAAAACAACAAGCCCAATTACAAGCACAACAATAATATTCCCAACAACAACAAATGCTTGTACAACAAGAATAATAAAAAACAAAAAGGATTGTATTACAACCAAAAACCATACAAAAATTTGCAACAAAATGTCTTGAATCAAAATTCACAAGAAGCATACAACACACCACCACCCTTATCACCATTCAATACACAATATCAAAATCCACCATACACACTAGATAATACATTCAACACAAATACACCTTGTTATTAAAATATTGCATACAATTCATCTACCATTCCACAATACAACACGTATGCTCCAACACCAAACATTCCTCAAGATGATATTTCATCACAAATCTGAATGCTTATTTAATAGATTCAAGATATCCAAGCTGGAAAAATGAAGAAATCGTATGCACAATAAGAATCATGTCCATATCCTTTTGATCGTAACATTGCAATGATACCATTCCCACTAATATTTGAGATCCCCATGTTGGCATATGATGGTTGTGGATGTGAATTTTGTATTCTGGTGTTGTCATTGATGGCAACCATAGTTATCTCTGAGGTCCACAGTTTTCTATTTAGTTGTACCAGAAGAAGAAGTGAAATTTGTATGTTATTGACAGTATTATCAGTTGAACATGATATATTCGGTTGTGTAGTCTCATCAAATCAATTTTCTTGGTTGTGGAATGTTGAACGTGTTTCCTTTGCATAGAGAGAGCATACAATTATTGAATCTAGCAAAAGTATTCTTGTGGCTATACGTCTGGTTGGACATTCTCTATCTATTTGCTATGTCAAGCCGACTTAGTGAAATATTGTATACTGAATGTATAAAGGTTAATTATTGTTGTTATTATCCTTTTGGTTGTTTGATTATTGGTCCCAGCTATTTTTTGTCCAACTTGCTTGGGTCCACATAGAATTTATCCATTATATGGGCCTACTAGTAACCAATTTTGTTAAGTTTTGTGGAAGTTGACTTGTGGCGATGAAATATTTGTAAGTGGATATATATATGTGTTCAACCATATCTTTTGGATAGGTGTGAGAGGTGTATGTGCAATTGTTGTGATTTTCTAAGAAGAGATTAAGTGATTTCATAACCAGATTCACTTGCACATAAGGATTTTTGTGGACGAACTTGATCAGAATAGGGCATAAGTTCCTCATCAGATGTCAAGGCAGAAGTTCATCACCAGAGCTTAACTGGAACTGTAATCAGGCATTTTTAGATGCTATTATATTAGTTCACTTTCTTTTGGAACTATTACAATCTCGTTTGTAAAGGCAGTGAGCCTTATTTTGAGCAGTGAGCTCTAGGTAGTGAGCCTGAATGCAAGTGCATTCCCCTTATGTAATATTCTCCTTGAGTATACTTAGAACTACTTGTGGATTGGCCATCCACCGTGGTTTTTCCCCTTACAAGGTTTCCACATAAAAAATAATTGTGTTATGGTTGTTTGGTTTCTTATTTTCTATTTTTGCATATTGTTATTGATTGAATGTGTTAGAAAAGTTAAAAATAAGGATAATAGAGTTAAAATTTGCAGAACACTAATTCACCCCCCCCTCTCAGTGTTGCTTGTTTCTAACAATTGGTATAAGATCTAGTTCCTCAAAAGAATGCTAATAGCTTGAGGAAAGAACATTCAATGGATACAAGCAATCTCCAATAGCAACTCATGGTGGCCTTAGATGACCTTGATTAGTCAAAATATGAAATTAGGGAACTACAAGAAAATTTGGAAAATGCAAAAAAATTATCAAGACATTAAAGGACAAAATCAGTGAATCTAGGGAGAAAAGAAAGGAGTTATTTTTTCAACTTAATTAGAAAAGAAAAAGCAGTGAAGATGAACAACTTAGTCAAGTTTTGAAGGAGAAAACAAAAGAATGTGAAAAGCTTGCTCAAGAAAATGCTACCTTAAAGCATGAAATAGAATCCATCATGATGAGGATGACCAAGGAGTTGGAGGACAGAAAGAAGAATGAAGAAAAGCTTTCTCAATCCCCAAAGGAGAAATCAGAACAATGCACTTGACTAGAGAACGAATTAGAACAAAGAAAGAATAATGAAGAAGAGTTTGAAAAATAACTTAATGATCTAAGAAATGAGTTCAAATAAAAATTTAAAGCAAGCTCAACTAAACTGGATGAACTAATTAAAGGTCAAAGAACTGATGGTGATAGATGAGGACTTGGATATGAAGAAGGAGAAAGTTCCAGACCCAAAAAAAGGAGATTTGATCAGAGGAAATCTGCAAGAAGACCATTCAGACAAAGAAACCAAGCAAATGGACCCAGGAGGAATCCGGTAGGATAACCTAATGCTCAAAAATTTAATGGCTATTGCTATTCTTGCAATAAATTCAGTCATATGGCTTCTCAATGTAGAAGTAGGATAAACACAACAAATCCATCCTTCTCAGGCCAGTACTTTAACTATTACAAATATGGTCATAAGTCAAGTGAATGCAAAATTGTGATGTATAACCTACACAGAGATATCAAGTGTTATACATGCAATAGATTTGGACATGTTGCTAACCAGTATAGATTTAGACAAAGTCAGTGGAACAATTGGTCCAACCAAAGGAATGTTATTTGCTATAATTGCAATAAACCTGGACACATTTCTAGAGCCTGTTGGAAAAAATGAGATCTAGTAAGATAGGACAAGAAACCAGATGCTAAAAGAAAAGGAAAGATTAGTAGGGATGAGATCAAGAAGAAGATGTAGAAGAAATGGGTGAGGAAGAACCCCTCTACAGATGAAAATCAATCTGCACCGGAAACTGCTCTGGTAATACATTCGGAAGTTAATTGTAGTCTCTGCCATAGGGAGAGCTATCAAGAAAATCCTCTTAATCCCCTGCAAGTGGCTTACACATAAGTGTGGATGAATCCAATAGAAAATCATTTGTTTTTCAGTGGTTGTGGATTAAAGCAATCATACCAATGAAGCTTATCAAAGATCAGCATTAAAATTGTTTTCCCCATAATATGAAAATCTGTAAATTTGCTGAATTAGGGCAAGAGCATTTAATGTGAAAAGTACAAAGTTAGTGCGATAAAAGGGGTCTCTTTCACTTTCATTTTTCACTTTTTCATTCGAGTGAAGGAAGTTTGTAGAGCTCCTAGCGATTCTTGTGGAAGAAAGATTCAGACACAAGAAATGGTTTGCGAATCGTTCTTCATTTTTGTCTTCAAAAGGTATTTTCAGTAAAAACCTGTGAATTTGTGTTCTTCGAATCATGGCTACCCCATTTCTTGTGGAAATTAAAGATAGGCCCCACCCCAAATTTAAATTGCATTCGTACAAATATGTTGACACTGAACCCCTAGGTGCATTTTCTTTCATACCGTATGGAGTATTGCATATAGCGGATGTTAGGGCTTATGTGCATGCAAGCATTAAGGATTTTGGTAGTACTCAATTGTTAGATCTTTACACTAACCATATTGTACAAGAGGATTTATCTGTGAAGCCAAAATTCCAAAACCTAGTCGATAAGAAATTTCTGCAGTTCGCAAAATTCCCTATCTTTGAAGAGGATGATTGGGTTCGATATGTTGTAAGTAGAATGCATGATGAATTCCTATGGTTAGACATACCCTTCAAAATTTCCAAAGGGGAAATCTATGCTATAACGGGTTTGAGTTTGATCAGTAGACTTCTGAAACTGAAATCCATCAAGAATGAAGATTTAACTAGAGCTATTGGCTCTCATTGGGACAAAAGGGAAATGACAATAGAGCATATTACCAAGATTGATGTCAATTTTTCTTCAATGATTATTGGATACAAAGTCTACCACCCAAGCCGGGATAATTTAGTATCTAGAACTATTATCTACACTGCATAGGAAATGGTAAAGGAGAACATAGATTATGACTTGTGTGAAGTGTTAAGAGGCCAACTCTTGGATAATGTTAAGAGGATCAAGAAGGATAAGAACAATATTTTCAAGTTCAATAATTTGTTAATCTGCCTGGACTTTTACTTCTTAGGTGAAGTGCCTGGATTTGGTAAAGTCCAATGGAGGAATGATACTCCTATTGCAGTGCAAATTTGGGACATTTTGATCAGTCTTGGTAACCGGGAGGTCTGAAATACAATTCTCTTGGGACATTTCAAAAAGTTTCAAAGTCAAATGCATGCTAGAGAGAGAATACCTAAAGCTGTTGTAGAACACTACAAATATTCCATATGCTTCATGGTTGATATCGACCTGTGTTATGTGGAGGTTGTTGATCCTAGAATAGTTGGGATCATGCTGATGGGGTATGAGGTGGATGAAAACATCTTGAGAATGTATGTTGAACATCTAATAATGTCACCTCTTAATCCTAATGAAGAGAGGTTTGGTACCTATGCATGGAAAAGTTTGCAAGTCCATTCAAATCTAAGAAAACCTACAAGTATCAAAAAGGTAAGGAAGGAAACCAAAAATCATGCAATATATTTGGGCATTCCAGTCGAGAGACTGAGGGAAGTAAGAAGGCAATGGGAAGAAGCACAAGCTACAAAAGAAAAGGAGAAGGAAAAATTAGTTGGTCCAGAAACCTCATCTGCCAAAGCAACAAGGAGGACTCCTACAACTTAGCCAAGTAAGGAAGAACCTTTTGGGAAAAAGAAGAAGTCGAAGAGTTGAAGAACCTATAAAGCTACATCTGAAGAGGAGGAAGAAGGAATTGATTTAGAAGAGATAGTTAGAGAACTGAAGGCAACTAGTGCTCATGCAGTTAAGCTAAATAAGAGGAAGTTCACTGAGAAAAGTAAAGGAACACAAAAGAAGCCTAGAACTAGCCAGACCAGCATGTTAGTAGAAGAGGTTGAAAAAGCTACTGTGGAGATGGTAATCTGCAACCCTTGTGTAATCTATATGATTTCTTTAATGACTCTGATAAGAAAACTCTAGAAGAAGCTACTATCAAACATTTAAATGTTTTCAACAAGACTCTAGTTGAGATCATGTCTAGCTTTCCTACAAGCCTATACAAGGCCCTACAATCAAGAAGAGAATCTACTAGATCTGAGTAAGAAAATTTGAGAAAAGGGTTCTTGCAGATCTATGTTTAGAAATGGGTATTGAGGAAATGGATTCAATTCTTCTAAAAATAAAAAAGCAATTTAGAACAAAATAAGGGGTCAATAAACTTATGATTGGGGATACAGAAGCAGTAATAAATGAGACTAAGGAAATTCTAGAAGAATTCCAATCAAAATAAATGGGAATGGAAAGTGAGAAGTTGGCAAAAGAAATTCTAGCTGAAGCAGTAAATGAAGGTAGTAATACTGAAGAGGTAGAGGTGGTAGGAGATGTAAATGAGAACATATTTGTTCTTGAGGAAAATTTGACTCCTCCTATCCCTGAAGACATTGAAATTCTTGTAGTATTTAAGGAGTCATTAGTAGAAATTGCAGAAGAGAAGGTTGTGTCTGTTGAGGAAAAGGAACCTTCACTAGTCACCATGGAAATTCAAACTGAACCAGTCAAGGGTAAACTGCCAGAATCCACTCCCCATAAAGGTAAAGAATATATATTGAAGCAACTCTTAGATTTAGACTCTGAATTTGATGAAAATTCAATCAATCTAACCACTCTATCCCCCATTCAGATGATGAAATTTTCCAAGATAGCTCAAGATAAGGAAAATGAAAGAATATTGAAATCTCACGTTAATGATAGTGAGTTGTTGAGGCTCGCCTCTAGAGTCCTATAGAAATTTCTGCCACCACATGCTTCAGATCCATCAGGATCCACATACGATGAGTTGAAAAAATTGATAAACTCTATTGACTCCCACTTCAAATATTTTGAGGACTCAGCTTTAGTCAAGGTAAGGGAAGAATTTAAAGAGGATAGACTTGGTAATCTAATCAAGCTGATAATGAGGGACAAAATATTTTTGGAAACATGGGTGCAACACACTCAGCAGGCTATAATTGAAGGAGGTAATATCTATAAATCCTGCCTAATTCTGTCAAAGTTTACAAGTGCTAATGAAAAGAAAATAAAGGATATTGAGCTATAGCTAGTCACAATGTCAAATAGTTTTGATCCTCTGGCTAGCAATATTTGTCGTTAGGACTGTCAGGTGTTAACCCTCCTTGATCAAATGAAAATTCTGAGGGTTGAAAATGAAAACATCATTACTAGAGTGTGTGATTTAAGGGGATTGATTAAGTACAAAGATTGAGATAATGGAAAATGCACTAAAATAAGAAAGAAGTGTTGTAACTACCCTGGATCCTACAAGTTTGGAAACCACAGAAACATTGTCCCCTTTTCTCTGTGGACACATCTCAATTTTGGAGAGCCTAAAGAGTATTTGGGATTCACCTCTTAGCGACTTGAAAAAGGTATTTGCTGACATTTTTTAATTTATGTAAGTTTCCATATAGTATGCATACAAGTTCTGCACCCCCAATTTTTCCATTGATGTCAAAGGGGGAGAGGAGGTATAGTGAAAAATATTATAGGGGAGAGTAATATTTTTGAAGATCTACAGTATTGAAGTTTTAGTATTGTGTGTACCGGTAGTATATTATCTCTAACACTTAGTCATTTTTCACTAAGTGTTTCCATCAATGTCAAAGGGGGAGATTATTGGCATATGATGGTTGTGGACGTGATTTTTATATTCTAGTCTTGTCAGTGATGGCAACCATAGTTATCTCTAAGGTCCACAATTTTGTATTCAGTCATACTAGAAGAAGAAGTGAAATTTGTATGTTATTGACAGTATTATCAGTTGTGAAGTCTCACTGAATCACTTTTCTTGGTTGTGGAACATTGAACGTGTTTCCTTGGCATAGAGAGAGCATACAATTATTGAATCTAGCAAAAGTATTCTTGTGGATATAGGTCTGGTTGGACATTCTCTATCTATTTGCTATGTCAAGCTGACTCAGGGAAATATTGTATACCAGATGTATAAAAGGTTAATTATTGTTGTTATTATCCTTTTGGTTGTTTGATTATTGGTCCTAGCTATTGTTGGCCAACTTGCTTAGGTCCACATAGAATTTATCCATTATATGGGCTAACTAGTTACCAATTTTGTTAAGTTTTGTGGAAGCTGACTTGTGGTGATGAAATCCTTGTAAGTGGATATATATATGTGTTCTGCCATATCTTTTGGATAGGTGTGAGAGGTGTATGTGAAATTTTTGTGATTGTCTAAGAAGAGATTAAGTGTTTTAATGCGCAGTTTCATTTGCGCATAAAGATTTTTGTGGGCGAACTTGAGCATAACAGGGTAGAAGTTCTTCATCAGTCATCAAGGAAAAAGTTCATCACTAGAGCTTAACTAGAGCTATAATTAGGCATTTGTAGATGTTATTATATCAGTTCACTTTCTTTTGGAACTATTTCAATCTCTTTTGTAAAGGTAGTGAGCCTTATTTTGAGTAGTGAGCTCTAGGTAGTGAGCCTAAATGCAAGTGCATTCCCCTTATGTAATATTCTCCTTGAGTATACTTAGAATTACTTGTGGATTGGCCATCCACCATGGTTTTTCCCCTTATAGGGTTTCCACGTAAAAAATAATTGTGTTATGGTTGTGTGGTTTCTTATTTTTTGTTTCTACATATTGTTATTGATTGAATGTGTTAGAAAAGTTAAAAATAAGGATAATAGAGTTAAAATTTGTAGAACACTGATTCACCCCCCCTCTTAGTGTTGCTTGTTTCCAACACCCCAAATTTGAAAAATAAAAAGGGCATGGAAATCTAGAAGATCATATCAAGGAATTATATGTGGCATGTATGGAACATATGGACACAGTATTGAAGAAGTTGATATTATCGAACCTCATCACACTTCTAGAATTCAAAAAGTACCAAGAACCACAAGACAAAACTATTGGGTATAGAGATGACCATTATTGTGAATTTCACTGATACAAAGGTCATAACACACAAAATTATTTCACACTCAAACACCTAATCCAAGATCTTCTAGAACAAGGAGAAATTGACGTTGATAAAAAATTAGAGAACTAAAATTTAGAGATTTATAAAACTCCAATGCCTGATCATGGAAAAGAAAAAGGTTTGGGAAAGGAATCAAGCTCAAACAATGCAAACCATGCCTATGATAACATGGTAGGACACAATCATGTTACTCATTCATCACAACATGAGGAATTGGGCATCCATCAAGATACTATTTTAAAACAAAGCTCAAGTCAATCAATAGTGTCTACCAATATTTCATATGAGATTGCATCAAATATGTATCATATTGTAATATCCCTCCCTCATATGAGTTTATGACTGGGCATATTGAAAAAGTTCCAAAGAAACAAGAAACATCCTTTATTTCACCCATGGTCTACTAAAGATTGCGAAAAATATTTCACTAATGTTATACCATACACCCAAGGATCATGTCAAGAGGAGGCTCCTGAGTATAATGAAAGTAGCTCCGAAATGAGTCAAGATCAAGATCCCATCTTCCCACAATATTGTCATGATTTACATACTATCATTCAATCCATAAGTGATAGATGCTCTACCCTAAGTCAAGATAAAGAGATCACTTCCCAAAAGTATTATCAAGAGTTAATTAAAATCTTCCAATCCATTCAAAACTTCAAAGATATCCTTGATATCACCCATGTGATGTTTCCTTCTGATGGATAGATAGACATTCTTTATCCAATACAATGTTCTCCCACTCTTTATATTATCACACAAGAGTAGGAAATGGTGGAGATTCTTGATTCTTACAGTGATTGTGCATCATAAACATCTCTTGAATCAACATCAACAAATAGAATAACCCAAGTTCTAGTTAAGGACATTGAGTATGAATATATTCAACATTATCTAAGTAAAAGACTATGTTTACATCAACAAGATATCTTGGAATCAAATTAGATAGTTAACATTCTTGAACAATGAGAACCAATGCCAATATCATGTATCTAAGACAAGTCATATTTAGTGGCCATTTATCAGAGGATATATTACCAAACCAAAGGATTAGGTATTATTAAACATGATATCTTGAAACCAAAAGAATCAAACCATTTCAATAATACCTCCATAATACCAAGGGAAACTTTTTCTAGTATAAACACCAACATAGGGGCCACAAAGGAACCTTATATGATGAAAATGTTGCTAGCAGTACAACCAGCCATATCATGAATCAACATCCCTACATCATTCCATTCACAAATTGGGACCAACATAAAAAGAAATATTTCTATCAAATAAAGGAGAAGATCATCAAAGAAAAAGAAGTAAAGTAAAAAGGACAAACCAAATACAAATGGATATCAAAACATACAAAAAAAGATCATCCCTATCACACTCCATTAGTCAAAGAAACTATGGGGAAAAATAAAAAGGGGAAATATATACATCAAGGGTGCTCACTAGCATAAATGTAGGCTTTTCAAGTGAAGTACAAGGTATATCTAAAAACCCCCATATCTACTTGTAGAGGAGGGGGACTAGCTACTCAAGGAGTCCAGGTCACAAGAGAGTCTAGAAAATTAGGTTGACCTGATATACCTCAGGCTAGATGAATGAATTAGAAAGGTTCAAGGTTTCAAGGGATAAAAAGGGAATGACAATGGATCTATCACTTTCCTTCTACTAACCCAAATGTTTCAAGGGATTAGGAGAGCTAGTCTACAAGGTGTTGACTATGACTCAAACAACTTACTACTAGAGGACTACAGTGTGGCACATGCACTCCAACATGGCACACTAGGGTCTCAAGGATACACTAGCATATGTACAAATAGAAAGTGTAAGGTATGGTATAAAACACTATAGATCCTACTAACTACCTGATTAACATAGTTTTATGCTACAACAGAGATACAAAATTTAGAAATAACAAGAATAATAAGAAGAATACTTTAAAAATACTAAGATAGAATTTGACGAGAGAAAGGTGATAGAAATATACCTTCAAACCTACAAGTTGAGGCCCTCAAGAGCTTCACTTGACGAAAAAACTACACACAAAAGAATGAGAAAATGTTGGGGTTGTGTTTAGGGGACTGCCTTAGTCAGTCCCCCACTTTGGTTTTTCCACCTCCACAAACAAATAGATAGAAATGATTGTAGAAAGATGATAAAGAAGTTCGTAGAAATGGAAATACCAAAGAATTATTAAACAACAATATGCTACTACATAAGTAGATGATTCAAAAGTAAATGGAAATGGATGGATATCACCTTCTCAACCATTAATTAATGCATGATAAATTAAAGTGAAACAAGTTGAAGAGAATATACTTGAACCATCAAGTAACTAGACCAAAATTTGGAAAACTCAGGTGCAAGAGAGAGATGGCTCCATAGGTACTCGACCTTATGGAGATTTTAACAAAAGCACAACAGGTGCTCTATACTACAAAAGGTGAACAAAATGCTTTGTAGGTGCTCACTCCTATAGAATTAGCTTCATGGGTGCTCGGTCCTATAGAAGATGAACAAAGGGTTCTATAGGTTCTCGATCTTATAGAATAAAAATTCTTTATAGGTGCTCAATCTTGCAAAGGAGGTGCCACAAGTGCTTGGTCCTAAGGAAGGTGAAACATGAAAGGCTCTATAGAGTTTGATTGGTCTTTATAAGTGCTTGACCTTGCATGGAAAACTTGATGGCGTGCTTGATCTTCCAAGCTTGATTGAAAAAGTAGCTTCATAGGTGCCCAGTCCTACAAAGAAACATGTTAATCCTTAGAAAAAACATGTTAGGAAAGAAAAATTCATGCAAATAGAAAGACAATAATATCTCAAAACAAGCAATCGAAGAAGAAGTTTTCAAAGGGGTCCCTTAGGAACCCTTTAAAAGAAAAAGGGGTCCACACAAGGGATGCCCTATTTGAAAAGTGATGACATTTTCACAAATGATCTTGTCATCAATGAATCATTTTGAAATATTCTCTTTCATCAAGGAATTTGAGAAAATAATGGCCTCCTCAAAAGAAAATTCTTAATTATTTTTGCTACAAATTCCATTTTGAAAGAAAATCCTACTAAGGGGATCCTTATTGAAGAATGGGATTTTTTTAAAATGTAAGGATTTCCAGCAAAGGGATTTTTAGCCATCAACTACACCTTATGAAAAATCAGAGATGTAGGAGGGCCCCTTAGGATGGTTTGTGTGAATAGGAGCACACGACATCCCAAGGAGAGGAAGAATAGATGCAGAGATGTCATGTACCATGATACATGATGAGATGTAGGCATGGAAATGTTGTTGCGCATGCCAAGGAAAACACACATGAACCATAACATCAAGAATAAAGCAAAGAAGAGAGAAAGATAAAAAAAGATAAGAAAGGATAAAGAAAACTAGAGACAAGGGGATTTGATAATTTGGGGTCAGAATTATTCATAGATATAGATAGATAGATATAATATAACATACATATGAACTATCATCAATCCCCAAATGTATCAAAATGTGAAGAAGAGCACATGAAGACAAAATAAAATAAAAAATTGGGTCAACATGGAAGTGAGACCTAAATTCCCCCAACAATTTGCATCATCCCCAATTGTCAAAAATCAAGGTACAAAATATAGAAGAATGATGCAAAAAAATAGAGAAATTTTACGACACAATTTCACTCCTATATCCAAGAACCTACAAGGGTGATAGGTGTCCTCTAAGAACAGACAAAAACAAGCATGGGGGAATACAACACACACTATTCTAATCTATAGATAAAGAGGAGGTTCTCTCCTAGTCCTCATCAACTAGAAGGTCATTGTTCTCCCAATCTAGGTCATTACATGGGGAGGGAAGACAAGCTTGCAAGGGTTGGATATCAAGGGGAGAACTCTTCGACTCTCCTAAAAAAAGAGCTAAGGAAGAAGGGCCCTCAAAGTATCCTTCACTCAACTCCTATGAGGTAAACTTCATTGATCTTGCAAAGATCACTAATAGAGCCAGGACATCATCTACCAAGTAAAACATGCAATTGATAGGAGTGCCATGTGTTAACTAAGTGATAGATCAAGGAGGCATCTAAGATCCTTAATCAATCTCATCAAAGGAGACAATGACAAAATAAAGAGATGCCAGGGCTGCCTCTATTACTAGGATGGTACAAGACAAAACAAAACCCTCTCTTGAAGAAGGTGATCCCTTCTTTTGACCTCCATTAGAAGAAATGTCATCCTCCAACTTATGCTTTATCAAAGGATGCATAATCCCCATAGGGGAAGTAGAAGGAAAGGAGGAAGAGGATAAGGCCACAACGGACACCATCATAGTGTTCATCATATCCACAGGCCGATGCAATGGAGGGATTTCTATAAGGGACATCAAAAGAGGAGGCTTTTCTAGGGGAGTGATGAACACCCACACCCTTTTAAGGTGGGGGTCATCAACATTCACAAGGGGATCCAAAAGAAAAATCAAGGTGATGGGAACCAAAGAAAAATGACCATAAGAGGGAGGCATAGTAGGTGATGTCAAAACAAGAGTTGTTGGCTCCTCTTTCACCTCTTGTGAGGAAACTTTATTAGCAACCATATCCTTCCTTCAATGCTTACATTCAACCACTAACCAATTTCTTTTCCTCTAAGCAATAGAACTCACCACTTGAGAAGCAACAAGAGGCTCATGTTTCACCATAGGAATGTCCCCCGTAATTGTTACCTGTGGGAGGGAAACCAACTAGACGGGAGTAGTAGGAAGTGCATGAGTGGAGACTACAAAAGGTGGGGAAGTAGACATAGGTGCCTTAGTGGTGGGAATTTTCCCATTCACTTCCCAAGGGGTAGAAGTAGTAGGAGGCTACAAAGGTTGAGACATAGGGCTAACTCCACGAGAGCCCTTCCCCTTACCATAGATAATTGGCCTCAACACCATGGTTAATACATGAAGCTCAAATAATTGACACTTGGCCTTCTTCCAAGCAGACACCATTGGACTCCCTATGTGAGGCATAGGAGCAAAGGCCAAAGGCACCACAATATGTCAGGAGGCCAAAGTGGATGAAACATCAAAAGAAGAGGAAGGCTCTTGGGCATGAGTAGACTTCCACTTCCCCTTTTGAGAGGAGGAGGAGGTAGAATGATACTACAAGATAATAGATCCTTTAACAAAAATGGCATAAGGGGGGATAGGGTAGGTTAGCTTTGGTTCTATGCCCCCATTCTTGTATTTAACATAGGTCCATCCTTGGAGGATGCAAACCAATAGGGGCAGGCCAAAATTTATCTAACAAGTAGCCCCCATGCGACACTAGAGTTTTATATTTAGTGTCATGTATGATGTGCATAGAGCCCTCATGAGAAAATTTCAAACACTTATGTATTACCTAAGTGACTGTGTTTATGGAAACTAGCCATGAGATGCCTAGCTTCACTTTGAACAAGTTTAACTCTAGGATGATATCGAAGGGATAATTTATAGTCCTAGGTCCTACTAGGACTGAGAGGGTGATGGAACCAATTAGAGGGACCAAGAATCCATCATTTGAATTTATTGTGGTTTTTGACTTATCATCTTCCTTCTTATGTAGAAAATTTAATAAAAGAGTCTCCTCCATTACCACATTCACACAACTCATGGGGTCAACTAGAACACCATTAATGATTTTTTCCATTGATGCGAGGGAGAATGTATAGAGGAGATAGATTCTTATTCATGTTCATAGGAAATTCCTTCAATTTAAAGGTTATAGTGGATAATCCATTTGTAGGCTACATAGAAGGAATGGAGGGATGCATAAAAGAGGCCATGTTTATGTACTCTAAAAGGACTTCCTCAAGATACCCCAAAGGTTCAACAATTAAATAATGACCTATCTATATTTTTCTTCACAATTTCTTGGGATCCTTCTGAATATGTCTACTAGGGGTTGTAGGTTGGATAGCAAGGCTATGTTCCCTACAACAAACACACCTGCAACACACTTAGAACACGAGAGAATATTCCTTCAACACAACGAAAGGAAACCAAATACTTCACGTCAAGTTCACCAAAATATAGAAGAGGGGAACTGGCTTCTCGAGGACTCCAGGTCATGGGAGAGTCTAAAACAACAAGCTTCCCTAATCTACCTCAAGCCAGATGAATGAATTAGAAAGGTTTAAGGTTTCAAGGGAAAAAAAGGGAAGGTCAACAGGTCTATCACTTTGCTTCTACAAACCTGAATGTTTCAAGGGATCAAGAGAGCTAGTTTTCAAGGTCCAGGCTGTGACTTAGACAACTTACTACTAGAGAACAACATCATGAGACACAAACTCGAACATAACACATTGGGATATTAGAGATGCACTAGCATTCATACAGATAAAAAGTGTAAGGTATAGTACAAAACACCGAAGAACCTACTGACTTCCTGATTAATACATTTTTATGATACAATAGAGATAGAAAAAGTAGAAATAATAAGAATATCAAGAAGATTACTTAAACAATACTAAGCTAGAATTTGACAAGAGAAAGGTGATAGAAATGAACCTTCAAACTTGCAAGTTGTGGCCCTCAAGAGCTTCACTTGACAAACAACCTGCACACACAAGAATGAGAAAATGTTGGGGTTGTGTTTAGACTAGGTCAACTATTTTATACCTCATAATGCACATATCAACCCAAGTCATGGTATAGGTGTTCTAACATACTTTATCCCCAAGTGAATATAGTGTGTTTCCCCTCCATTACATGGATTTTATACACAAGGCCCCCATGGAGGTGTGTGTCTTTCACCTCAATTTCCGCTATAAGTGAAATGATTGCAATCATAATATAATGAATAATAAGGATATCTACATTTTCATGTTGTAGATAATGTGGGTATATACATCTACTATCATCCTCTTGGGCATAGAACAATTGACATAATATATCTAATTAGCTAGGATATCAACTACAATCCTCATCCTCTCTAGTTGTATGGTCTCACCTTGTATGGGTAATCACAATATCCTTTATACATCCTTAATCATAATAGTAATCTCACCCATCAGAATATGGAAGGTCAAGTTATCTATGTCCCATTTCTCCATGAGTACTATCAACATCATGTCATGAAACTATTACAAGAGTTTCACCCTTGGTCTCCTTGTGTTATGTAGTGTGGCACTTGGGTTTGTGACATGGCTTAATCACCTCCTATGGATCTTAGATATTGTATAAATATGGAGGTTTTATCAGGCATTAACAAGTCAATCTTTTGGTGCAACGATAGTTGCATGTGTAACAATTGGTATCAGAGCTAAGTTCCTTGGAGAAGAGCTTAACCACTTAAGGTAGATCCATGATGGTTTACAAGTTGGATTTCCCTAGATTTGATGGAACATTCTATGTATTCTAGAAGACAAAGATGGAAGGATATATGGCATCTCATGGATATGAGATTGAAAAGGTACTAAAGAATCAATATACTGCACCTCTTTATGGTCCAAGAACAAGTGATGAGATCAAGGCATGTGAGGTAAATTCTAAGGAAAGATTTATTATTGTGAATAGTCTTTCAAATGCTAAAATGGATAAAGTTATGAATCTTAAGTCAGCTACAGAAGTTAGGGATAAGCTTGAAATAATTTAGGAAGGAGATGATAAGGTCAAACAAGAAAAGTTGTAGAATCTGAAGGCACAAATTGAGACCCTGTGAATGTTTGAAGATGAAAAAATTACAAGCTACATGCACAGAGTTGATGAGCTGGTAAGTGCATTGAGAGGTATTGATGCACAAGTCAAAGAACCTAGGGTGGTAAAGAAAATTCTAAGATATCTTCCTCATTCTTACAATGAAAAGGTATTTGTTATTGAGGAAGTTGCAAATTTTAATACTTCTTTTATAGGTCAGTTTGATTGGTACTCTAATTTCATTTGAAATGATAAAACTTGGTTTGATAAATGGAACAAAAGTGGAGACTACTTTCAAGGCTAGAAAATTAGAAAATATTGAAGATTTAGATGGAGAATATCTTGATGATGTGGAAGCTAACTTGGTAAGAAGGTTGAAGAAGGGCACTGGTAAGTACAAAGGTAAACTACCTTTCAAATGTTTCAGCTATGGAAATATAGGTCATTATGCTTCAAGATGTCCAAACAAAGATATAAACAATAAAAGTAAGGAGAACAAAGGAAAGATGATTAAGAGAAGTTACTATGTTAGAGAAGATGCTGTTATTTCTAATTATGAATCTAATTATGGAGATACTGGTGAAAATGAATGCTTGTTCTTAGCTTTAAAAGATAAATCTACTTCTACTAAATCTAAAAGTTGTGTGAAGGAAAGTGGTACTTTTTTTTTTCTTTTCAGGTTAAATAGGATAATACCTATTGGGTTGTTGATAGTGGGTGCTCTAATCAAATGACCAAAGATAAAATTAATTTTTTTAAACTTAAAAAGTTTGATGGAGGATTAGTTAAATTTGGAGATGATCTAGGAGCTAAGATTTGCGGAATAGGTTCAATCATTTTTGAAAGAAAGCATAATATTTTGAGAGTTGGAAAAATGTGTAGCAAAGGATATAATATTGTGTTTAAGGATGAAAGATGTGAGATCAAAAAAGGGTCTTGAACTGTGATTACTATGTAGGTAAGAGGATAAATGGAAATATCTATCAGCTCAAGGGTGTTGATGGTCATTGCTTTGTCTTAGATTAATGATAGTTGGTTATGGAATCTGAGGATGTGTCATATGAATTTTGATAATTTGGTTAAAATTATTTTATTTCATGTAGTGAGATACCTACCAAGAATTACAAAGCTTATCAATTCTATTTACAAAAATTATCAATTTGGAAAGAAAATAAGGGCAGTTTCAAGGAAAAGGAACAATCTACTACCAGATTGCTGGAATTAATACATATAGATATTTGTGGTCCTACAAGGGTGAGAAGTCTTTAAGGTGATAGGAATTTAATGCTTTTTATTGATGATTACTCTAGAATTACATGGGTTACTTTTCTTAGAGAGATATCTGATGCATTAGATAGATTCAAAGCATTTAAAGCTATGGTTGATAATGAAATGAATTTGAAAATAAATTTTTTGAGGTCTAAAAGAGGTGGAGAATTCACCTCCAATGAGTTTAATATGTTTTGTGAAGTTCATGGAATAAAGAGGCACTTGTCTACCCCTAGAACTCCTTAGAATAATGGAGTGGTTCAATAGAAAAACTGGACTGTTCAAGAAGCTGCTAGGACTATTATGCAAGAAGCTAACCCACCAAAAGTCTATTGGAGAGAAGCAATTCATATTGTTTTTTACATACTTAACATAGTTCAATCCAAAGCTAATGACACAAAGACTCCCTATGAGTTATGGTATGGATGGATTCCTACTGTCAAGTACTTTAGAGTATTTGGAAGCAAATGCTATATCAATAGATATAAAGAAAACTTAGGAATTTTTATTCAAGGTCTAATGAAGGTATCTTCCTTGATTATTCTACTAAAACAAAATCTTATAGATGCTAGAAAAAAAGGCTAAGAAATATTGTTGAAAGTGAAAATGTTAAGGTTGATGATGATTTATAGAATTCAATTGTTGTAAATGGATATGTATCAGATGAAATTTCTGGTGGAGAAGAAGAAGAAAAAGAAAGAAAAAGAAGTGCAAAATAAAGAGGAAGAAGCTCTAAAAAAGTCCCCCAAGACCCCTAAGTATGTGTGAAAGAATCATTATGAAGAACATATCATTGGAGACAAGAGGAAAGGAGTATCAATAATACTTAGAGCTACTAAAGCTGAGGTAAATTTATGCTTATTTTCCAAGGTTAAACCAAAAATAGTGAGGCATGTAGAGATGAACATTAGATGAAGGCAATGGAAGAAGAAATTATGTAGAATGAGAAAAATCAAACTTGGGAACTAGTTCCTAGATCCGAAAACAAGAACATAATTGGAACTAAGTGGGTATTTAGAAACAAACTAAATGAGAATGGAGAAGTGGTAAGAAATAAGGTAAGGGTTGTGTGTAAGGGTTACTCACAAGTGGAAGGAATAGACTTTGAGGAAAATTTTGATCTAGTGGATAGGATGGAAGCTATTAGGATGTTTTTGGAATTTGGAGCACATAAAGACTTTAAAGTTTATCATATGGATGTGAAGTCTAATTTTCTAAATTGTGAATTGGAAGAAAAGGTTTACATGGAGCATTCAGATGGATTTCAATTGTCAGATCAATCACATATTGTTTGTAGATTGAAGAAGGAATTGTATGGATTAAAGCAAGATCCTAGAGCTTGGTATGAAAGATTGGATAGATATTTGATACAACAAGGATTCAATAAAGGTACTCTGAATATTAGTTGAGGAAGACAAGATCTTGATAGTTGTTGTGTATGTGGATGATATTATATTTAGAGAAAATGAAGCTATGTGTAAGAAATTTGCAAAAGAGATGCAAAAAGAGTTTGAGATGTCAATGTTTGGGGAGATGAATTTCTTCCTTGGGCTATGTTGTTCCTATAGCACACACGCCCCATTTGGACTGGGGACCCCCTCTCTCTTTTCAGTCTCATCGGTTCATTTGTTTTCTCCTCATTTTGTGTGCCTCTATTTTTGAGCTTAAATTGGTCACATACCTATAATCATCAAATTAACCTTGACCAAAATCACCTATAATTTTATTAAGTTTTGGGCCTTTGTGGGATTTAGTGTGTAGGCTTCGTCTACTTGTCGACTGCCACATCCATCTCTCTCGATGAACTCATAGATGCAGGTCTCCCTTGCCAGGTCACTAAAACTGCTCCATTGTGCTTTGCATCCTTTGCACCATTTCCACCTGCATGGTGGGTCCTACATTCACCTTCGCCACCCAAACCTTCATTGAATGTCCAACAAGGCATGTGTTTCTACAACCCTATGTAACCCATCGTTTGTCGTACCTACAATTAATGGGGGGAATTAATGGTGGGTTTCCCATAAATATACTGACACCAGCTATTATTGTCACCCATGGAATTTGAATTTGAGAGAGAAGAATGAGCTCATGTGTGCATATGAGGATGTAAACATGAAGACGGTTGTTTTAATTTCTCCATGTGATCAAGGTAAGCATTTGGATCCACCATGTGCCCTCTATGATTCAAATTTATTAAATGATTCTTTGCTTAGGGTTTTGAAACAGAAATAGCATTGAGTCTCCAGATTCCAAGACTAAAACACATGGTTTGGAATGATGTTTGGCTCACCCAAATGGCTACGGCCTTCGCCCTATCCATCTCTCATGTTGAAGTCCTCAAAGTTCTAGTTGGGTAAAAAATAATTGTTAAAGGGTTGGTAGGTTTTTGTGGGACCCCATTTGGGGGTGTTCATTCTCTCATCTCCAAAAAATAATAGCTAAGCTAATATGGATTCCCTCCTTTAAATCCCCGCTACCACATTGCTTGAAGAAATGATGAAGTTACCAAGCCCTTATGGACCCACGTTCATGGATCATAGTATACAAACCACCATCCCACTGTAGTCGTTCCTTAACGACAGAAACACCAATTCATTCTACCTTGCTAACCCCGCAAACCTTGCTCACACTATCACTCAAAAACATTAAAATAAGCAACTAAGTTCATGGTATCATGTGGAGGTCCCCATGTCAGATTCCACCTTCGGATTGTCCCCACCTTGCTGTCATTCCTCATCACAAAATCCCTCGCATCTTTCCACCGTGCAAGCACCACAGTCAATGTTTCCCAAAAATCTAAGTTAGAACCTCTTCGGTGGGTCCCATCTTGCAGATATAGTTGTCTGTGGGAGGTCATTTCCCCTCAGCTGCTCCTCAATGAAAAAGCATCCATGCCTCTCCACCTTGTGGGTTTTGTGGGTAGAATTTCCTCAAAGATAAAACTTCAATGTTTTCCAACCAAAACTTTAGTTCAAGTGACCTCTATGGGTTAGTGTATGCATACTACTGCTAGTGGGGGCCATCACCCCAAATTCATTCTCTAATGGAAAAACATCAATGACCCTTCACTACCCATCATCAACTCACCAAAAATGTTCACAACAAAATTGGCTAAGACAAAATGCTATGTGGGTTCCGTCATGCAGAACGCTGCATGTGGGAAGATGTCGACCTTTCACTACTATTTTAACTACAATAACTAGACAACCCGATGTGTGGCTCCTACGCTACCCAACTCCGCAAGTTTCAACTTAGAGAATTTAAATGAACCCATGAAGGAAAAAGACCATTTGGGTTTTTCCATGCAGAACTCCACATGCAGAGTGTCGTTTACTTTAGCCACTCTCTAACGACAAAGCATTAACAAATTTCCAACCTATGACGCTTGTACTCTTCACACCCACATAAGCCAGAAGGGACCAATTTGATAAAGTAGAATAATTGAAGGTGCTTCCATTCGAGATTTCACACATGCCAAGTAAATTTGACTTGGATTTACCTTTCCATTCACACCATGCTAGAATTAACATGTGGTCAACTATTTGTGGATTTCTCTATTCCATGTGACATTCCTTAACAACCTTCTTTATGACAGCTTTTGTAGGGTGGAAACCCACACTGCCAGGTCTACATCCTTGTAAACTACCTAAATGAGCTTCAAATGGTAAACTATATTGAATATTATGATCTTTTGAAGGTATACGCATGCATCTAGCATTAAATTTGTAGGATTTAACTGACATTTTCTGCTTCGATATGTAAATGCACTTACTACACTCTTGATGCATAGGATTTATGGAACCTTCTAAGGGGCCATTGGAGAATCCTATGGATAAGTTTGACAAGGGAAAGAAACCCACCAGAGCTCTTAGGGGGGAAGAAGAAAAATAGCAGATGAAGTACCAGTTCCATGGAGTGGAGTGTACCTCTAAGTTCATGTCCAATTGGAACATAGTCTCTGACACTGATTTTATGCATGTAAACATAGATGAATTCAAGCAGAGATTAATGGTCAATGTCACTACTAAGGAAGCCTTAAGAATAAAAGAAAGTGGCCTTGCAAAAGTAGTTGGCTTCCTCCTGCCTTGATTTCTCCAATGCTGGTAATGGCCTATCGAGAGTGTTATCACTCTCATGATAGGAAAAAAATTGTTAAAGATGGAAGTGTGTTGGTAGACTTGTCTACCAAATCTATTGGTAAAACATTTGGTATCTGGGTCTTTGATGAGATGGGAGAAGTTGAAAAGGAATTTTCTTTGAAAATCTGACAACAAGATCCTCTCGCATGCAAGAGAACAATAAATCAGTCATGGTTAAAGGACAAGAGGGGCAATGCTAGTAAAGTGCCTCAGACATTGTACAAGAGTCACTTCTAAGAAAAATATCATAACCTAGTCATGCTAATGAGTAGAGTGATGGGCCTACCCATTGCTATATTCTTTAAAGAGTGGATGTTCTACTTCATAGAGGAAATCCTCTAAGGCACCACTAAATTTCATTGGGCGAAAATGATAAGAAATAATTTGCGTGGTCAATTCATGGCAGTAAAGAAAACCTCCAAATTCTACATGACCTCATATTTGATCTATCTCTTAGTGATCATTTTCTCATAAAAAAAGATTATTCTATGTTGGAACATTAGGAACCAAGAAGGGAAAACTAAATTTCTATGATTGTTATCCCCAACTGCAATACACAAATATCAAGAGGGAATACAAAAGGGTGAATGATGCCTTCATTGGGAATATTATTAGAACCTTGGGGGTAGATTATGAAAGAAGGGAATCCCATAGTGCCAAGGTAGTGCTAAAGGGTTTTGGATATTTGTTCATCTAATTCCCAAAATTTACCTACATATGAGTAGAAGGGTTGTCAGGAAAACCCTACCGGCTGCCACTCTACTCAAATGATGGTATCATTCTATTAGAGCTTACTCAGTAGCTATAGACTACCCACACCCTACTAAGCAATAAGTACTGAGCTAGGGTTCCATATCCCCTAACCTTCAGATAGGGAATGTACTATTGCCATGCTGCCCCATGTGTAGAGTACTCAGAGAAAGAGTTAACAGAATATAACTTGGAATTGCATACAGATAGGGGGAACATGGATCCCCATGGGAAGCTAAGAAATAGGTTGGGAGACAATACACCCACATACCTCATATTGAAGAATTTTGGGCCAACTATGGTGATGAAAAAGAGGTTTGGATGTGGCATTACATGAGGATGACTACCCAGTTTGTGAATTCCATTGATTTGTTCCCCATACCAGATCAGATTGTTGACAACAACAATATTGTGGATGAGAGATACAATGCCTTGGATGATGTGCCACTGCCAGTTATTGACTAGGATGAGGGAGAGGTAACTAACCTAAACATCCTCATTGCCCTATTGAATAGAGGACCAAGTAATGGGTTGACAGAAAAATAGCTCAACTACAAGAACAAAGTGTAGAATTGACATACAGGGAGCTTGAAGATGATATTGAAAGTGAAACAAATAGTGGTGCTATTGCAAGTTCATTAGGTGAATCTCACAAGTACCTACCTCTCACTAGATCCAAGAAGAGGAAAGATACACCTGAGCACAAGCCCAAGAAAAAGGTGTACACCCAAAAACCAACAAAGGGGAAGCCATGTAAAAGGTCAAAGAAAATGGGAACATTTGTTCTCGAGATTTCAACCATCCAAGAGGAGGAGAATCAACATGAAGAGGAAGAAGAGTTTAAGTGACCTCACTCACTACCACCCACAACTTTTGCTCCTGCTACCACTATTTCCATTACCACTCCATCACCTTCTACTCCCAAATCTTTTCCTGTCTCATCTCTACCTTCCATGGAAATCTCAGTCCACCTCGCCTCCACCTCGCTGACTACCCTGGTGATGGTATTAGAATCTTCCTCCTCCACTACTTCCCCACTATTTTCCTCTTTGCTTCCTCCTCCACTTCCCACTCTTTCCACTCTACCACCTTCGTTTCCAACAACTACCATGGCACCACCCACTCTCCTGCATGCTTTTGTAATGTATATGCAAAATGTGCCAGTTGAACTCTCCAAGGTAATCCTTGATGCCAAGGTTCAAACATTAATGGCTCAGATTTCTACCTCTTTTCCTCTCCCTCTACCACCTATTGAGCCACCAAAGATGGAGGCAACAATTAAAATTTCAAAAGAAATAGAGAGGCTCAGTGTGGAGTGAACCAAGGATTCCACAAAAGATATTGCCAAGGATCCAAAATATTCTGACATGGATGATTATTTTGAGCAACCTGAGGGTGGGTTGAGTCTAAACATAGATAAGGTGGCCTTAGATGAGGAAGCACAATAATCCTTGAGGATGAAGGGAATTATAATATTGATGAGCATTATGAAGTTGAAATTTCTGATTGGGAACTAGATGAACTACCCCAATAACACACGGACAAAGAGTTACACCCCGATGAGCATCACTCTGGGGAAAGTAAAATGTACACAGAGATTGATATGGAGGTAATTGATGAACCTCCCAAAACTGGCCAAGATAAGGGTCTAAGACGAGAAGAAATGCCCCAAAAAAGGGAAGGAGAACAAGAAAATAATGAACAAGAGGAGGTCATGAAAGAGAAAAGGGACAAGTCTCTAGAGAAAATTTAGGTTGAGCAAGGAAAAGATAAAGGGATAACACCAGAAGAAGATAAGACTGCAGAAGATGAAGTAGTCATTGAGCTTGACAAGGGGAAAGCTATATAAGAAGAGAACCCATACGAGCAAGGAAAGAATGATGAAGAGGTTCCCAATGATAAAGAGGATGAGCCTTAGAAAGAATGAGAAAAGGAAGGTGATCATGAATCACCAAAACAAAAAATGGAGGTCCCCGCATGGATGGAACAACAACTAAAGAAGAAATCCCCCATGGTTGCTGACCCTAGGGCCTAATTAGAGGCAATTTTATCTAGAGCTCATACTAGGACTTGTAAGGAGAAGAAGCCAAAAGTTAAATCCCATATCACGATTGATGCTTTTGAGTCCAGAGCATTGTAGGTAACCACTCTAGCAGCAAGTAAAGATGCGAGCACCATCTGGGGCCAAGACTATCACATATCCAC